>JAAQRG010014482.1:0-20308 GCA_011634625.1 Babylonia areolata
TCTTTTGAGGGGTTTAGTATAATGAAAGAAAAATGTGGTAACAGCTTGAAATTAAGATCAATGTTAGATACTTGTTTTACTTAGAAATGATGGAAGAACTTAAAAGAGATGAACACCTCTGATTCGATAATTGTACTTGGCACTCTGTTTTATATATATATATATATATATATATTTTTTTTTTTTACAGAAATGATTTTTTTTGGATAGAATACACAAAATATCAAGTCCAATACAGAACACTTTTCAAGTATACAGAATGAATCAAAATTTTAAACACAATTTGCAAAGCTGAAATAAAAAGTATTTTACAAAAAAATGACACAAATACAAGCTTTGTAAAGAAAACCATATTGATAATGACAATTGTGCAAATGTAAAGTGCAAATATGTGACTCAGCAATGTGGACTGTTTGGAGATATTGAATATATATGAATCATATTCCCTGTAATTTTTTCTCCCAAGTAATATGCTGCTCCAAATCCGCAGTCTTTCAGTGTTATGCTTGTGCACCATCCAAAAACAAAGAGATAAAAACAAGGAAGGAAGGGAAACAGAAAACGAAGAAGGAAAAAAAAAAAAAAAAGAACAATGAGAGTTCAGGATTGGATACAGATAATTTCAGACACGTCATGCCTTTCCCAACCTTTGCAAGTTTCACACACACACACACACACACACACACACACACACACTCACACACACACACACACACACACACACACACAGAGACGTGACAGAGTCAAGTCTTCAGTTCTTTCTCTCAGGTGTACATTAAGTGTGTTACGTATCCTGTTGTCATAACATTCGTCAAACAAACTGAAACATTCTGAAGCAGATTGTCTCCCATTATTTTGTACATTATCCCCTCAAACTTTTTTTTCTCCCAAACATCAAAAACCTTGTCACATACCTTCTACATATCATCACACACAAATCGGAAAAATATTCAAACAGAGAATCGCTGTTACATGATGAATCTCTTCTGTATACTAGCTTTTCTTCTTATTCAAATAACAACTAACGAAAACAGAGACAGTGATAAGAGAGAAATACAGTATAAGAAAAACCAACAAGAAACAAACAAAACCCATCCAAATCAGACACTTCACCATCAATCAGTTTTGCGCAAGTCACTTTGCTGTTTACCCTGCTGCTGTGGTCACGACAGATCAGCAACAGAAATAGATCAGAGACAATTTAATTTATCACTGTTCCTAATCAGCTAGCCGACCACACTGAGCCATATATCAGGAGGTGAAAACACGGTCAATATCAATTCCCGACAACCTCCCCCACCCCCAAAAAAGACACAAATACATATACACTCAGGACATGCCCCAGATTTTGACCCTTCTGGAAACATTCACCAGAGGATCTTACTTAAAAAAACAAACAAAAAAAACAAAAAAAACCCAACAGCTGGAACACAAACATAATAATACATGGCACACAAAGAAACAAACATATAAAATAAAACCAAAAAAATGCCAACGATTAACTCACACTCACTGGTGCAAAAAAGAAAGAAAAAAAAAAGAACAAGGTAAGTACACCCAATTATCAGGTCCAGAACAACGCCAAAAAAATATACAAGGTAGAAAATAAAAGAGACAGAAAAAAATAAAACAGAAATAGCAACTGAGGAATTTTCTTGCAGAGAATTTCCAGAAGGAGGGGATTTTACTTACACTGGCCCCCCCCCCCCCCCCCACACACACACACCCAGCTTCTCCAAGGGATGGGGACAGGGCAGCTGGAGGGTGGGGGTCCAAACAGGAAAGATGTAAAATTCTCCAGATCATAATTATGTGAGCAGTCAATGTCTGTGCAAGCACCTTACATGGTGAATTGCATCCACACATAATTTTTCACTGCTGCGTTCTATAGAACAGAAAACAATAGATTTTTCAACCTGCAGCTGGCTTCTATCCAGCGATGAGTGTGCTATGCACGTAAATGGACCATACAATTGAGTATCATCCATTTCAGGGATGCGTCTTTGGGTGTGTCGCTCAAACTTCCTGACCGGCACTGCAAGTGTCTGTATCTCTCCAGCCTGGTTAACAACAGGGTATCATTTTGACAAGAAGCACAGAGTACAGCCTTGTCACAAAGCCCCAAACAAATGGACCTCCATAGTGACATAGTCATCCTCCTTCATTAGCAATAACAATTTATTATAATAAAACAAAAAAAATCCCCAAAGGAAAACTGCACGTCAACCAATGATTGCTCTGAAAGCAGTACATACTACAGTCACACACACACACGGGACAAAATATGGGGCAGGTAAAGAGCAGTTCAATGGAAACAATTGAACAATCTTTTACAAAATGGCACTTTTTTTTCTTCTAAAACCAAGGACCAAGAACCTTTATAAATGTGTAACTATACAGTGGGAAAAGAGCATCTGGAATTATGAACATTTTTTCCCCCACCATCAATCTACTGGCTGAATATGACAGAAACTTCTGGTCTACTACTGTGCTCAAAGTTATACACATCAACTGGCGTCAGTGATACAGCACCTGATCTTTGTTAAACACAAGAAGAAAAGAAAAAACCAACCTTGACTGTATTCTGACAGTTATCATGATCAATATTGACCAACTATTCAGTGCATCCAACGATTTTCTCCAGAACGAATTAATTTCAATATCGAAACACCACCCATTTGGAACAAATCATGACTTCTTGCAAACAAACATTAATTTCATCATTGGAACTCTCATCCGGTTTCAGCTGTGCCACATTCATCAATTTCTATTTTCATAAACAATGATTTCGTGAGCAGATATTCAGAGTTCACCAAGCAAATGATTTTGGAATACACACACACACAAGAGTTCAGGCTGCATCAGATACAGGGATGAACAGTCCTCCGTTTCCACCAGTTAAGTAATCACTTCAGCCACGCATTGTTCAAATTTCATCAATTCTACAGCAATTATTTCTAACATGGTATCAACTTATTCTGTTTTCACAGATTGATAACGATCAAGCTACTCATTCACCAACTCACTGAAAACAAAAACAGGAATTTTTTTTCTCCTTTTTTGTTTTGTTTTTTTTGTTTCTCTAAAAAATAATACTATTACTATCAAATATTTGCTACAGAAGGAAGGTGAAGGAATGAAGGGGGGGGGGGGAAGCAGAACACCGGTAGAAAGTGATGAACATACGGTAGGAAGAGAAACCACCACCACCAACAACAGAACCCTGGGTGAAGCTCTGACCACTGCAAACTAAATTTCCCCTGTTTGTTTCCAGACTTGAAGGACAGACACAGCATTCTTACTGGACTGCCCTGATCAGGCCACTCTGCTTATAAACTGCACTATATTCTGTGTGTGATTTTAACGGAGTGGCATGGTTGACATCAACACCACACTCTGCATGCCTGCAACGTTTTAACTCTCTCCATACGAACGGCGAAAGAGAAGACGTTAGCAGCGTTTCACCCCAATTACCACCATCAAAATATTGCAAGCGGAAGGCTCTTATACTGAAGAGGTGAATGTTGACAAAGATACCACAATTCTGACAACGGAAGCTAAAGGTTGGGTCATTGAGACACCCACTGGACATCCGAGGGGTCTGTGTAGAGGATAAGGGAGGACTGGCCGTACTGAGTGAGTTAATAGCAACAACTACAACACACAAATCTGCATCTGTTTTGGTCAATAGACAGAAAAACACAAGGATAAGACTCCACAGCTTGAGCGCAGGACAAAACAAAACAAATAAAAAAAAAGGTCAGAAGGAATGGAAGATAGATTAAATGAAAGAATGAAAAAGAAATGACAGACCTGGTCTAAGATATCGACAGAAATGATAGACTTGGTCCAAAGAATTGAAAAGAAAGGATAGACCTGGTCTAATATCGACAGAAATGATAGACCTGGTCCAAAGAATGAAAAAGAAAGGATAGACCTGGTCTAAGATATCAACAGAAATGATAGACCTGGTCCAAAGAATGAAAAAGAATTGATAGACCTGGTCTAAGATATTGACAGAAATGATAGACTTGGTCCAAAGAATGAAAAAGAAAGGATAGACCTGGTCTAAGATATTGACAGAAATGATAGACTTGGTCCAAAGAATGAAAAAGAAAGGATAGACCTGGTCTAAGATATCGACAGAAATGACAGAACTGGTCCAAAGAATGAAAAAGAATTGATAGACCTGGTCTAAGATATCGACAGAAATGACAGACCTGGTCCAAAGAATGAAAAAGAATTGATAGACCTGGTCTAAGATATCGACAGAAATGATAGACTTGGTCCAAAGAATGAAAAAGAAAAGATAGACTTGGTCTTAAAAAAAAAAAAAAGAAGAAGAAAAAAAAAGAAAAGAAAAGATGGACTTGATCGGGTAAATTTTCATGTCCTCTTTCAAGTTTTCTGTCATTTTGCGTCATTATTTTTTTATTCCCCCACTTCTTCCCACACTGATCTACATCCACCAAAGAAAGTTCAGCATTCCACTTTCCAGCTGTGTGCACATCAACTTTCACACTTTGTCAGGTGACTGATGAATCCATTCTTGGAGAAAGACTGGTGGGAACTCACAAAACAACCACCAACAACTAAAAACAACAAAACTATAACACCAGCACAACCATCCCTCTCACACAGTAAAAAAAAACAACCAAACCAACCAACCAACCAACAACAAACAAAAAAAACCTACAACAAAACAGCAGACACCATAACAGTCAAATGATTCTGGTTATATAATAAATCTACGAGCTATGTGTGCATACACACACACATGTATACATACACAGCTTGGATTTTCCTTTGTTGACAGGGGATAAATCATCAGTACACATTCTGCTTTCCCGCAAGTAATTCATGGAACAAACTGCATGAATCCACAAAAGGAAATAAAAAAAAGACTTAAAAACAAGAAACAAGATAAGTTTCAGTTTCACAAAGGTGCCAAAGCACATGCAAACTGGTCCATATACATCACCACATTTGCTGAAAGAGAAAGAGAGAGAGATTGGGAGAGAAAAAGTAAATGCCTGACATAAACATAACACCAATGCACTGGTCAAGGCCTTGAGCTCTTCCTATGTATGTTTGTAAAAAAACCAAAAAAACCATCAGCCTAAGATGAAATAAGAAGATAGGGAAACATATAACAAAATATAAAAAGACAGATCTATACACAGAAGGCAAACAACTGAAATGAAATAAGAACAAAAATAATGCATATATGATCAGTGAACTTGTGCACGCCCACACCCAGATAATTAAATAAATTGAAATATGATTTTTCAAAACTGATAAATAGAAAGCAAACGATTGAAATAAAGTAAGTACAAAAATAACCCTCATTCAGCGAACTTGAGCATACCAACACACTTGTCCATATACTCACACAAGCATGCATGCAAAGACACACACACACACATACACACACACACCAATACATAATCAAAATGCACATGCACAAGTTTGCAGTCTCACAAACGAGACAGAAGAGTGGGGAATCCGTCAGCCTACTGCACAATATTTTGTTGCTTTTCTTTTTCTCCTCAAAGGTAAAAGTATTTCCATTTCCTGTCCAGTACAAAGAGTCCAGTCTCCTCACACAGTGGAACCACTGCTGTATCCATGCTCCACTCTGAACAAATGAATTCATTAAGTACAAAACAGGTGGATTTGACGCCAACGGGACAACCATGTTGTCACTCAGTTCGCATTTCAAGAGCTTTTGCCTGAATATTTCTACGTGAAGAATTCCTGGTATTGTAACAGGTCATGCACTATTTTATTTTTCAGCACATCGACAATGTTTACTCTTCAGACAGGAGTGCCTCAATTCAATGTTAATTAACAGTTGAGTTCTGGCTTCAGGCACACGCTTCCATGTATTGTTTTCACTTACATCCCAACTCATTGGTTGAGAAACACCATTATTCACTGTACTACTTTGGGTACCTGTTGAAGTGTGTGTGTGTGTGTGAAGTGTGTGTGTGTGTGTGTGTGTGTGCCACCAGGGTCCAATCCCACCGTCTGGGGCAAGGTGGTCAACAACTGTCTGCCAGTCTTGTGTGTGTGTGTGTGTGTGTGTGTTTTCAAAGTGCCCTTTGATGACAACCTCAAGCTTGTGTAGACATGATCATTCTATCAATTACAATTTTCCCTCCCTTCTTCAATCAGCACTCGTTTCTTGACCAAATTATGAACTGACACAACTGGTTTATGGACCAACAGTAGCACTGGTTTATGGACCAACAATAGCACTGGTTTATGGACCTACAGTAGCACTGGTTTATGGACCAAGAGTAGCACTGGTTTATGGCCAAACAGTAGTACTGGTTTATGGACAAACAGTAGTACTGGTTTATGGACCAACAGTAGTACTGGTTTATGGACCAGAGAGCACTAGCTTAAATAAACAACACAGCACTAGATGACAGAAAACTTCCATCAATATTGTCCCCTGTTCCAACAGCCCACGAAAGACTTCTTGATGGTTGATCAGGGCTTTTTGACAAACGTGTCCCACGTTCACAGTGGACATGTTTCAAGTCTTTCATCATTCATGCCACATGCTGATAAAGAGCCCATCGCATGCAGTGAATCAGAAACCTGACAGCTGGGAATGCTGAAATAGTTGTAAATATAGAAACTTTCAGTAAAAGCTTGAGAGGGGAGGGGGCAGGAGGTATCATATGATTTCTGCTGAGAATACTGAACTGCACTTTGATAAATCTGTTTGTGAAGAGTTGATATGATTGCTGTTCATTTTTTTTTTTTAATAGAAGATTTGATACAATTGCTTAACTTTACAAGAATGAACTGTTGACTCATATCAGTGTCGAAAGTAAAATTTCTATACAAAAAACAGTAAATCAATAAAATGCTGATCCAGCTGGGCATACGTCACAAGTATTTTCTGTAGAAACATTTTTTGAGAATTAATCAATCAATACAGAAATAATCTGAAACATTTTTTTCAGAATTAATCAGTCAATAGAGAAATAAACTGAAACATTTTTTTGAGAATTAATCAATCAATAGAGAATTAAATTTCAAACAGATTAAAGATGCACTGCGTTGTAAAATGATCGAGTAAATTCGGAGCAAGATCTTATGCCTGTATCAAAGCTGTTTCTTGAGTCAAACATACAGTACAATTAAATGTGTCTAGCAACCTGAAAACTCTTGTGACATCAGCCTTGGGAACTTATTAACTATAGATCTACATATTAAAACATTCAACTCATGAATCACTTTGACAATGTGGCTTTTGTACAACCTTTATTTCACATAAATGGAGTTAAGATGAAAAATCACAAATTTCATCTTTTTTTCTTTTTTTCCTTTTTCTGATTGGTTTTTGTTTGTTTGTTCCTTTTGTTGTCTTGTTTTGTTTTATTCTGAAAGACATCATACAATTTCACATCATTTCAGATGTTGTGCTTCATTTTCGCACAGAGGGAAAATACACAGCATGCAGCTACAGCTTACACATGTAATAATAATAATGGTATTTATACAGCGCTGAATCTTGTGCATAGACAAATCTAAGCGCTTTCGCACCTGTCATTCTCACGCATGCATAACCGTAAAACTGGAGAAACTGAAGACAAGGAAGAGGCAGGGAAGGGAGGCTATTTTGGGAAGAGGTGGGTTTTAAGGCCAGACTTGAAAGAGCCGAGTGTGGAGACTTGACGAAGCGAAAGAGGAAGTTCATTCCAATTGCAAGGTCCATGTTCACCAGACAGCAGCATGCAGGATGGGTCACCCCATTCAAAACATTCAGCAGACCCACTTCTTTCCAGCAACCAGAGTTCCAGCATGAACCCTGCAGGTACCAGTCCTGGTTTCCAGAGACCTACAAGTTTTTGAATCAGTTTGCAGCTCTTTCCGATAGAACGTAAGGCTTTCTTTCTTTCTTTATATATATATATATATATATATATAAAGAAGTTTTTATAAAATCTTTGCTGCATGTGGAATATAGTTAAATTCTTTAGTTTATGTATTGTCTTATATTGGAGGATCTCTTTGTATTATGCAATGGAGAGTTCCCATTTTTGTTGTTTTATATCTTTAAGTGCTTGTGGAATATGGAATATATTGTAATAAATCATCCATGTATAGTCTTCACTGCCGTCTTTTCTCAACCTGCAGCATGCCAGACAGGTCCCACTGTATTCTTTTTCTTCTTTTCTCTTCCATCAGGCTACAACTCCACATGTAAATCTACCTTCCATAAGTGGGCTTAAAGTTTAATGTATGTGTGTTCAACCTGCTGTTTCCGCAGCCACTTCAATGTTTATGTATGATGGGCGTGTTCATGCTCCTACAGCCCACTGAATGCTGGCAAGGACCACAGGATCTTTAACATGCCAACTTCTTCATCTGTGTGTCCTCACTTGCAGCTGACCTGAGAGTTCAGATTTCCACCCACAGCCCTGACAGTGTCAGGCACTGATCCTCGGACCAAAACTAAGACCCTCACACAGACCAGCACACATATTCTTACACCTTTTCATCTTTTGGCGAACCACAACCCTCTTTTTCCACCCCCACGCCCTCCAGTGTTTAACCATCCCCCCTTCTTTTCCTTTGTAAATATTGCTCACCTTTTTCTCTGTTCTTTTTTTCTTTTCTTTTTTTTCTCTCTGATTACTCCTCACAGTTCTTAGTTTTACCTCTGTCTTGGTTTTGCTCTCTCTTTTCTTCTCCATTCTCTATTTTTCTCCCCATGAAGAAGGGCCTATGGCCCGAAACGTCGGGATACTCTCTTCATAGGACAAGTCACCACCTACAGGTTAGTCTCAACCGTTTTCTCGCCTAAGACCCTCAGGTTGAAGACCCAACAATCCCACTGTTTTTTCAAATATACTCTAGAACATTATGCCTCTGGATCCACTCCGAACACTCTTCCCTTGTTTCTGCCCATGGAATCCAACTGGGCAGAGTTAAGTGAGAAGTCAACTGTCAAGCAACACCCTACTGATCTAGTTCTGTAGTTGTGAAGAGAAGGCGGAGACAGTCAGATGTAAAGATGCAGAGGACCCCCTCTATCATCATGAGTTCTACATAATCTTCATCTGTTTGTTTTTCTTTTTCTTTTTTTAAATATGTTTTACAGACATTCATTGGGGAGAATAAAGCTGGTGTTTAACTGACTGGTTTATTCTTTCTTTCTTTTTTTCTTACACTGATACAGAGTTATGATTTTCAATTTCCATAGCCTGATTTATAACGGAATTAACGCTTAAACTTTCACAGTTTCAGTGGTGATATGAAGTATACTCTCTCTTTTACAATGATGGTGACAAGTGTAGAAGCCTGTAGCAAAGCATCAGTAGTCATACCCTTTCTATTGACTGTAACACAGAAACCAATTTCTCTTTTTCAGTGTAGTTATGAATAATATGATGCAACGTTTCTACAGTGTGCGATATATCGTGAAAGCTATTTCCACAGATGAAGGCAAATGCCAAAACCCCCACAACTGCAAAAGTAAAAAATAAAAGAAACTCAACTGTAAATTGAATTTTTTTTTTTTTTCCAAATGGGAAAGATCTGCCAACAACCAGAAACAGGGAAAGGAGGGAAGGGAGAGAAAACAGACACTGCAGGATTCACACACACCACTCACAACTAAAAATATAAAATCAAACATTTCAAGTTTTCATGGAGTTTTTTTGTTGTTGTTGTTTGCCTTTGAAAAAGTGCATCTCACAGGAAAATTAAATAACATGATAATATAATAACATCAACAATGAATAATGAAATTTATGCAACGCTCACAAACCGAAATCATTTGATGGCGCTTTACATTACACATGAAATTTAAAAATACACATTAAAAATAATGATACAAGCTCTTTTTTCTTCGTCTCCTTAAAAAAAAAAAAATCAAACAAGTAATGACACAGCTTTGAAAGCATGCAAACACAATAAAGTTACATTTTCAGTTATTCACACTGCACACAGTGATACACCCACACAGGTATACACACTGTGCACATGCTTACAAGCATATTCTAAGTTTCTTACTGGCTATATGGGATTACTGAATAGGATTAAGCAGGATAACATTTTTTTTCCAAAAAGGTCAGGTCAGGATTTTTATAAGAGGTGTCTTGAAGATGGCACAGGATTAAGCTGAACAACATGTGGATTGTGGAAAACACCTCAACCACTGGACATGCCTGTTGTTTGTTGGTCAGCTGTCAAGTTCCCACAGTAATGGGTCTCTTAGTCAGCAAGTGTTGCAGTACAATTACAAGGACCTCTGGCCTACAAGTTGCTCTTTCTTTTCACACAATTTCAAACTGCAACGTGAAATAACCTGTGTCCTGAGAGCAATGTCCACAAAACTTCAACACCAGTCTCTGTGCACAGCGGGTACCGACCGAAAGCAACAAAGAACTGGTGCTTCAGGGCTTCTGAAACGTTTAAAATCTTGGACTTGGAGGTCTCAGAGACTCACTATAATTCTAAAGGATAAGTGACTACCTTCATTGGGTCACTCTAATGTTGGACAATCTAATTAAATCTGCATTAACGAGAAGCCCTCAACTGAAGTCACATGCAGTTGAGATGAACTTAAACTGTGGCAGAACACTCAATTCTGTTATTCAACTTATTGTTTTTCTGGCAAAATTTCTTCTTTGTACTTGGTAATGTGACTGGCAGTGTGCTTGCTGTACACAGTTGCACGTGATCTTTCTCAAGTGTAAGCAACAAAGAGCACTCCTGGCCACTACACACAAATCATAACACTTTAGTTTAAATTCACATCTTCAAAGTTGTGCCATGTCTGGATAATGTTGGTCTAATTCTTCTTCCATGTCTAAAAATATATATATAAGAAGAAAGAAAAAGAAAAAAGCTAAAAACTACTGTTCTTTTAAGTTTAGTAACCAAGTACATTTGCTGATGGCTCATTTTTCAGTTTTTCATGGAGCTGTAGTCACGGTAATAAATTAATCATTTCTAGGGCTTTCATGACCATTCAAAGGCCTTCAGAATTCTAGGAGTTTCAAGAAGCATATGACCCCTGTTGATAGCCAAGGAAGACACTGAGAGATGATTCTGACATCAATCTGACACCTGACTGGGCAGGGAAGTAGTTAATCCTCCCAGCAGCCAGCATTCTGCATCCCCACGCCATGATCATTTTGCTGAACATTCCTGGCATCAATCACTTCATGTCATTTCAAGGTACACAGTTATACATGGTGTTTCTGATCACTCAGTCCTTTCTGTGTAAATCTTTAATTAAAACTATAAAAGCGCTGACAGCTCTCCTTTTCGCTGCACTGAAATGCAATGTTTTCAACTGCAACTGAACTGGTCAGCACTCAGGTAACATCACTTTTTCAAAGGTCTCCATAAACCTGTTTGCACAAATAATGCTCTTTTTTTTTCTTTCTTTTTTTTTTTAACACAACGATCACACTGAAACAAGGATGTGCATTTTAATTCCTGATACATCGTATTTCCTCCCATTCCTGTGAGATTTATCACAATATCGCTGCTTACTTATCTAATGGCCGGACATTTAAGAAGTCACCTTCTGTCATTCAGAAAGCTTCTGGTAGCAAGCTCTGCATCTTTGGAAAATTCTGAGCACGAAGGAAGAGAAAAAAAAAAAGGGAAAGAAAAAAAAGGAAAAAAAACAACCACCCCAAACAAGTTTTATTGGTGAAACCGTTACCCTCACCAGTGCATGGAAAACTGAAGTAGTAATCCGGTCAATGCCAAGACTGTCTCCTCTGTCTCTACTGTCTACAGTCCATGGCCTACAGAACAGTGACCAAACTTCTCTTGCTTATAAAAAAAAAAAAAGTTATATCATTAAAATCACACTGCACTGCGGTATCATTTCTAATATTCATATTGCAATAGTACAGCTTGTAGTAATGTTAGACTCACAGAAGCAGTATCAGTTGTGCAGTTTAGTACATTTTGTAGAACTTTATGACATGCTGATGATGTCCGATACTCCAATATAACAAAGGACTGAAAGCATTATAAGAAATATATCTTTAAAAAAAAACAAAAAAACAACCAAAAACCTCTGTGGCTATTAAAATACTAAAATAAAAAAGTACAAGAAATAATCAATGATTTTGTGGATGCATAGACTGACTTTACTCAGCACATGCTCATACATACTAGTACATATCCAACTCTACATTGAAAGTGATAGTGAGGAGTGGGTCAAGTGCATGAAGGAGAATAATAATAAACAATACAGTGGTAGAGTAGTGGTAAGTATGTCTTTTCCCGATTCTTGTTTTCGTTCTTTTTAAAAAGCACACACACACTCACACATACTGGTTCTTCCACTCTGAAAAACTGGTTCCATAACAATGGCAACACAAGGTATTATAAGGTTCTCAGAACAAAGCAGCCCCTGTGCGGTCTGCTTTACACAAAACAGTTCAGTCATTACATAACTATGACAACAGTCGCTGTCCTGTCTGTCAAGTGTCCACGCATCAGCCATCTGAATGCCCCCCCGCCCCGCCCCCCAACCCCCCTCAGCCATTTTATGTGTGAAGCAGGTCAGTTTCCATGGCAACACAGGAATCCAAAAGCCATCCACATTGTTAAGAGCAGAGCGGACATTGAAAGACACATACACACAGACAAGACACAAAGAGACAGACACATACACCGATGGACACACAGACAGAGATGGATGCACTGATGTCTGAGGGACACAGATACATACAGAAATCCACACACTGACACAGATATATCCAGAAACAATACAGACACAGATTCACTGACACACAGTGATCCGTACACAGACTGACAAAGACCCATCGACAGACATACACACACTGAGGGACACACACACACTGATGGACGCAAATAAACTGACATACATGTAATGATGTATACACATCCAGACACTGACAGTGAGAAAGACATACTGGCATACACTGACATACAGACAGACCAGCAGACAAAAACAGACATGCTCTCAGCACAAAAGACAACCTACAGATTCTCTCTTCTCCTGAGGTCAAAGGTTCCCTCATTTCTCCTGCAAACAGTCTCTCGCCACACAGATGACATCTTGCAAATCATCTTCTCTTTCTTCCTCACTTTCATTTTCTTTCCCATGATCTAAATCCTTGACCTTTTGTATTCAACCCCATCCACCACACGCCACCGCTACTCCAAAGACACACACACTAATTCTGTGTACACGTATATCCAGCCTGGAGGCTAACACAGTCCTCAGCCAAGCACCGTTCAGATAATGTGGCAGCGGGCAACAAGGTGGTGTATAATCCATCACACACTGCTATTCACTCCATACCGGCTGGCACATCACAGCTGTAGCGACTGCCTGTGGTGTGCTGTGGATGTTCATGGCTGTTGAAATGTCATTGGTGTACTTCCTCCACGCCCCTCACAAAAAAATACATCCCAAGTGAGCGGATGCATGGCCCACTACCGATACATATCCCCGTTGACCTGGTACTCAATGGCGTACTCAGGGTAGGCCTGCGTGCTATCGAAGATGACCCAGATGCGCGGAGTGTGGATATTGTCCACGCACGAGTCGTAACACCGCCCCAAGGGGTCATTGGGGTCGAGGGGTGGGGGTCGGCGGTAGTCGCTCTGTCCCCCAGTGTAGATGCCTGACAGGACCTTGGCCAGGAACATGTAGCGCGGACACGACCCCGCCTTGCGCAGGTCCAGCGCCCCCTGACCCCCTCCTGACCCTGATGGTGATGGCGACGTCGTCCACGCTTTGGGCGGCGGGGGGCCCGGCATGGGGGCCGGCTGGCTGAGCAGGGCATGGGGGTGGGGAGGGAGGGGGGCCAGGGGAGGGAGTGGTGCAGGGTTGGGAGGGGCCAGGGGGGCCACCAGCAGGTAGCTGTTGGCCTGCAGGTTGGCGTTGGCGGTAAGCAGGGCCAGAGAGGGCGCACCACCTCCGCCTCCTCCCCCCGACAGGGTCACAGCCGCTGTGCTGGCCACAGACAGGTTGGTTGGGTAACCTCCACCCACCGGCACCATCACCCCGCCCCCACCACCACCACCCTGACCGGCGGAGGGCTGCTGGGAGGACTGCTGAGAGGAGGACGCCATCAGTGCCGACACCTTGCCCACAGCTCCAGAGCTGAACGCCGGCCGCGCGGTACCATACTTTTTGGAGGGCTGGCCGGCTGCGGCAGCGTGGTAGGCTTTAGTCAGGGCCCTGAACCCCAACATCGGTGCCTTGGGGGTGTTCTGCGGGGGAGCCACAGACGTGGGCAGGAGGGAGGGCTGGCTGGGGGGAAGCCCCTGCCCAGGAGGGGGGAAGGACTGAGTGGCCTGTGGGGCCGAGGGGTGTGAGCGAGGGGGGTGCCCGGCGGCAGAGAGGGCGGAGTACCTGTGATGGGCGTAAAGCGTCTGACGGTGGTGGTGGGGGAGAGGGGGGACCGGCCCTGAGCTTTGCGACGACGACGATGCTGCACCTGGTCCCTGCTGCTGTCGGCATGGTGCCCCGCGAGAGGAGTGCTGGGAAGAGGGTGGAGGGGGGTGGCCATTGGGGGTGACGGAGGCATGTGAGCTGGCCCTCCCTCCGAACATGGGGCTGGCCACAGCAGTGGGCGCTGAACCAGCTGGAGGGCCGTATATCAGACTGCCGGCCGCAGAGCGGTTCCCGCCGGACCCCCCTGGCCTTGACCCACTTCCGCCGTAGCCCCCCATGCGCAGCTTGTCTGTCTTGGTCTTCAGCAGGTGAGCGATGATGGCGTTCTTGTCCGTCGCCGCCTTGCTCTTGAGCAGGGGGAGCAACTTCTTCATGGCCAGATTTGCTTTGCTCGCCATGGGTGAGACCCCTGACCCCAAACCAGACAACCCCCCACCTCCTCCCCCGGTCTGCGGGACACGGAGACGGGAGGAGGCCTGGAGAACGGACAGAGTGTTGGAGAGAGACGGGTCCTGGGGAGGGAAGGCGGTGGTGGAGGGATCCGAGGAGGAGGTGGAGGAGGAGGAGGAGGAGGAGGGGGGAAGCTGTAGGATGGACTTGAGAACAGCGGACCCTGTAGAGGGTGGGGACCCACGGTCTGTGTAGGCGTTGGAGTACAGACTGTCCCCTGCAAAGTAACACCCTGCACACACACACACAATAATTATTCAATGATTCATCATTTATTTTGTTTATTAATGCCGTTTATACAAGGGTGAAACCACTGTTAAAAGCCTCTTACCCCCCGGTCGCCCAGCACTATTCACCAAAGAAATCCAATGCCAGGGGAACAAACTCTTCCAATTTTTGATAGCTGGAAGAAATAGAAAAAAGTTCAAAATATAATTATCTTCTATTGCTGCACATAGTTATTTTTCTTGCATTCTCCACATAATAAAGTTGCAAAATGATTATTGTTTCCAGGCTCATATTGCTTTGTATTCACACAATAAAAATAAAAGCGCCGAATTTGATGGTCAACTTTGAAAAATATTATTTTTCAAATTACAGTATGGTTTTTCAAAGTGTGTCTGGACTGCAAAACCTTCTAACATCTTCTTATTCGAATTTTTCCTCAACTTGAACTGCAACAATGAACATGCTGATTTGTATGTTCTCATTTTATGGGATGCTGTATTTTCCCTTGATGGTGGGGAGAAGAAAAACAACAAACAAACAAATAACAAAACAAAACAAAACACCCTACCTACCTTACATCTTCTCCATAATGAAGAGAGAAATATAATCCACTGAACTAGCACAATCCAGAAGATCATGCAGAACGCCAATAAAAATCAGTAAAATCAACAACTGACTCACTAACAGTATTGATTTCGGTCCAGCAATCGACTTACACTCAAGTACCAACTTCACTCTCATCAGCTAATCTTGATCAGCTGATATCTCGATCACTCCGTACAATCAACTTTTTTTTTTACAAGATTCTCACGCAGAAATCATTCAAACGGTTCAAAATCATCGTCAGAATTGTCATTCAGATTACGCAAAAGCTCTCAGCAGTCATCAGATTCATCTTGCAACTTTGAAAATTCAAAACTTTGGCCAAACTGCACCAAATTGGACCCTGAACAGTTCAGACTGTTCAGCAGCAAACTGAACCAAACTGGACCCTGAACAGTTCAGACCGTTCAGCAGCAAACTGAACCAAATTGGACCCTGAACAGTTCAGACTGTTCAGTAGCGAACTGAACCAAACTGGACCCTGAACAGTTCAGACTGTTCAGCAGCAAACTGAACCAAACTGGACCCTGAACAGTTCAGACTGTTCAGGTGGAAGTGGTGGAAACTAGGCAGTGACTCTCGCAAGAATCTCGTTTATGTAAACAACAATGGCTGTGCCCATTGTAAGCACATGTTTACCGGGCGCTAGCGAGTGATCCAAGGTTTGAGACAGCGAATTTTTAGCAGGTCAGGGTGCTAGTAGGGATTCTGGGGTAATAAGGGTTTATATCGATCCCAAGACCCTATCAAATGAACAACATACAAATATCACACAAATAAACACAACAACAAACAAAAGATGATGAAAAAACAAAACACAAACACACACACCTGGAACAGAACATTAAGCACAAGAACACTGATATCAATCAACATAAGCCTTGGACATACTTCTAATGTTGACAATTCCATCAACTTTCCACCAGAGGATTGTACACTATAATCATAATATACCACCTGATAAAAGACTGATGAAACTGGACGCTATCACAATATGCCAGGTGATGAAAGATTCTGCCTTAACTCTTTCCATACGAACGGTGAAAGAGACGACATTAACAGCGTTTCACCCCAATTACCATCATCAAAATATTGCAGGCGGAAGGCTCTTATACTGAAGACGTGAATGTTGACAAAGAATACCACAATTCTGACGACGGAAGCTAAAGGTTGGGTCATTCAGACACCCACTGGACATCCGAGGGGTCTGTGTAGAGGAGAAGAGAGGACTGGCCGTACTGAGTGAGTTAAATGTTATCTGTCAGTGACTGAAGATGAATTTCATCTCATCAAGGAATGTCTCTACTGCACAGCAATAACTGACTCCTATGTTTTCTTCATCTGAGGTCATGTAATAATTTTTGAAGACTGATGTCTTCAAATTCAGAAAATCTTTTGCTTTCAAAGTTCATATTGAACTTTAAAACTAAAATAATGAGCTTTACAGTTCAACTTTTGAAGAGTACAACTATGTAAGGGGTGGTGCTACCGTTCCTTTCTTTGTAATATTCCTAGATGATTAATTTGATATGCTTTGAAGAATTATATGAATTTTGATAATTTTATATTATACTCCATACATGTGTTGTTAAAACATTCAAATTACTAGTTCTTTTTCATGCTCATTTTGTTTTAATGTTTGCAATTCTCCAGAACCCAAAAGAGGTAAAACGAAATTAAATCTTGAAACCATCAACCTTAATTTCAGAAGTAGTGTAAGGACAGGTGGTTCTGGCTCACCTCCATTTAAGCCTCCAAACTGCCCTGTGTTATCATATCTTCTTATCTGTTTGACGTATTAAGTTCAAACTTTGCACAGATAGCCATATTAATGTACTAAGTCTGTGTACAAAATTTCATACAGATACCTTTAGTAGTTCCTGAGAAACAAAAATCAGCAAAAAAACCGGTGCCGTGGTCCACCTTAATAAGCCTCTCTTGTTTCCTTTTCATCGTCACAGCATACTCAAAATCGGTTTGATTTATTATCACATTATCTTTTCGTGTGTGATAGGAACACAACAGCGAGCCACTATTTTATATTTTTCTTAAACTGTGTTTTTGTCCCCAATATTAACCCAAGGTTGGGCAATTTTCATGTCTATATCCCATCCTTTATCAACAAGCGGATCTCTATATGGAATCCAGACATCGTCTACAAGAAGAAATTCATAAGGTGTACTGGTGACAGCACCAGTAACATCAACATCCGAAAGGCCTCCACATTTTTGAGTGCAACCTACTGAACTAGATTTTTTTCTTTTGTATATATTTACTCCCTCAGAAAGCTGGAAAGCAAACAAGTTATTTTCTCCCCCAGATATCAAATCCGAATGTATCTTTGAGATCAACTACAAATATAGTGCACAATTTAACACCATATATTCCTGGTCCAACCATTTCTTATATGTAATGCAACACTGAAACATTCAATATTTGGTCTGTATTCGTCTGATATGAAAACTCAACTGTAAAAATAATTTCCGTTCATGAGTCTCCTGTATTGTAATACTGGGAATGTTACTGTCAGCCCACCCCCATATCCTTCATTAAATTTTTCTGTAGGAATGGAGCGTAACAAAACAGAAGGCATCCCATTATAAATATTTTCAGCAGCACTAATTTCCTCAAGGTGAATGTGAAGTGCCTTATATTTTGCAAGGTTGAGTGTTTGTCTCCTATTACTGTGTCTCCAGTATTATTTTTTTGACAGAGAACCCGAGAAATCTTGCAAGGCTATTACTGAATTCAGCCATCACTTAGTTGCTTGATTTTATTCTTAAATAACCAGTGGGGGGATGTAAATCTAAATTAACACCATTTGGATTAAACACATCGTTATTCAAACCACACACATGCAGACTTTTTAAATTTGCCCTGTTCATCAAAGATGAAGTGGACTATTGACAGTCAACCTCATTGTTTTTGAGTAATTTTCTATTGTTTCTGATGCATTTTTATAGTTGTGACCACTGGTTGTTTGGCTGGTATTCAATAAACCACCAACCTTGGCCAAAGGCAGTGCCGTGCTTGCCACAGAAGCGCCAGTCAAAGCCACGGCGACAGATGGCGTCGATGGTGCTCACTTTGGTTCCGTGGAACAGCTGATGTTCACTGACCACTCGGCCACTGTTCTCCTGTATCATCTGTTCCCTTTTCCTGCCACCGACACCATGTGTGGTCTTTACATCATGTACACACACATACACACACACTAGCACATCAGCACTTTCTGCTGCCCACAAATGCGCTGCACATACACACAGAAGGTAAATAAATTAAACGCACATGTTCCATACCAACTCACCGAGATTGGAACAGTAAAAATTACTTCAACTGGGAGGGTTCTGCAATGTTCCATACCAACTCACAGAGAGTGGAACAGTAAAAATTAACACTAACTGGGAAGGTTCTGGAATGTTCCATACCAACTGACTGAAAAAAGGACAATAAAAATTAACACTAACTGGGAAGGTTCTGGAATGAGTCCATACCAACTCACAGATAGTAGGACAGGAAAATTACTTTAACTGGGAGGGTTATGGAATGTTCTATACCAACTCACAAATAATAGGAAACTAAAAAAAAAATCAAAATTGGGAGGGTTCTGGAATGCTCCATATCAACTAACAGACAGAAGGACAACAAAATTACTTTACCTGGATGGGGTACAAAATGTTCCATACCAACACACAGACAGCAGGACACTAAAAACTACACAGACCGGGAAGGGCTGTGGAATGTTCCATACAGACTCACTGACAGCAGGACACTAAAAACTACACAAACCAGGAAGGGCTGTGGAATGTTCCATACAGACTCACTGACAGCAGGACACTAAAAACTACACAAACCGGGAAGGGCTGTGGAATGTTCCACACAGACTCACAGACAGTAGGACACTAAAAACTACACAGACCAGGGAAGGGCTGTGGAATGTTCCATACAGACTCACAGACAGTAGGACACTAAAAACTACACAGACCAGGGAAGGGCTGTGGAATGTTCCATACAGACTCACAGACAGTAGGACACTAAAAACTACACAAACTAGGAAGGGCTGTGGAATGTTCCATACAGACTCATTGACAGTAGGACACTAAAAACTACACAGACCAGGAAGGGCTGTGGGATGTTCCATACAGACTCACTGACAGTAGGACACTAAAAACTACACAAACCAGGAAGGGCTGTGGAATGTTCCATACCAACACACAGACAGTAGGACACTAAAAACTACACAAACCAGGAAGGGCTGTGGAATGTTCCATACAGACTCACAGACAGTAGGACACTAAAAACTACACAAACTAGGAAGGGCTGTGGAATGTTCCATACAGACTCATTGACAGTAGGACACTAAAAACTACACAGACCAGGAAGGGCTGTGGGATGTTCCATACAGACTCACTGACAGTAGGACACTAAAAACTACACAAACCAGGAAGGGCTGTGGAATGTTCCATACCAACACACAGACAGTAGGACACTAAAAACTACACAAACCAGGAAGGGCTGTGGAATGTTCCATACAGACTCACAGACAGTAGGACACTAAAAACTACACAAACTAGGAAGGGCTGTGGAATGTTCCATACAGAC
>JAAQRG010014492.1:0-21764 GCA_011634625.1 Babylonia areolata
AACAAATTTGTGCACTGCTTTATTAAAACCACCAACCTGTCCATTGCCACAGTCAAACACCATGGCCCCCACACAAGGAGGAAACACACAGAAGTCTTCATCACTCTCATCACTGCAATCTGACCGAAAGTCACACAGCAGGGAGTAAGGCACCAACTCCAAGTTGTTGGAGCACTGAAAAGATGGCGGAAGTGGCGTCACTGGTGCCAGACACGAGGTCCTGGCAGTGACGTCATGATGCCAACAATCTGCGTGCACGTCACACGCCAAAAACAACTGTGTCAAATGGCCTCGGGGACAGTGGATGAAACGGTGATGATGCTCAGTGAAATGTTCTGTCAGCGTGGCCAGCTGAGGGGAGGTGGTGAGCACAGTCCTGTTGGCTTTCAAATGGCGCTCACAGAGAAAATTGGCTTGTCTCCGTTGATCACAGGATGTCGTTGCCAGAGATATCAAACTTTCTCTTGGCCTTGAAACATAAAGTGAACAGTCGAACATTGTGCACACACACACACACACACACACACACACACGCTTGCACACACACACATACACACACACACACACACACACACGTGCACACAGAAGGACAAGTTTTGACGATTTCATCTATTTACTCCATTCGTCCCTCTTTGGTATACTGTACCAGCCAAACCAGACCTATCAGTTATAATATAATTAAGTCTATCAGAAACACAAACAGTGAAGTACTTCGTCTTATTTCGTTGATCCAAGCGAACTAAATGTCTACAGTTGTTCTTGAAAAAAAAGCTTTGGACCACTTTACAGATAAATGCCTCAGTTTTAGCTTAGATTGTTCCCCATTTCATATATTAAGTTTTAGATCCACATGTGATTTGGCACAAATTTATTGATTGTTTTCCTTTGTGTCTTTCAACATATAAGGAAATAATAATATTTACTATACAGATACATAGATGGATATAAGAGAATGAATGAATGAATGTTTTACTGCATTCAGGCCATAGGCATCATTGCACTGGGATGCTGGGAAGGGGGACGTGCTGACAATAGCATTCCGTTGACATTCCTATAGATATAAGAGAGAGAGAGAGAGAGAGAGATTACCAAAATGTAGTACGGGATCTATACATGCAGAAGGGTTTCCCTGTTGTGATGTTGACTGCAGAGTAGAAACTGATACTTTTTGATGACCATTGCAGCAAGGCACTGTACCTGGAAAGAAAGAAAAATATCAATAGTCCATTGCTTTTGTGTGTGGTTCGACAATCAGTATACAGTCTCCACACTTTGACGCCTCATTGAAACAAACTGAAAATGAAAAACAAAAACAACAAACAAACAGCAACCATGTTGACCTTGATTGTGATTCAGAGTAACGTGGTACTGAAGGAAGGATGCTGTCCAGTCTGCTGGCTAGGTGACGTGGACGTCATACTCCAACCGTCAGCTGCGGTCTCCTGGGGTTCAAGGACTTGTGTCATAGGGGTCATGATTTGTGTTACCATGGTCTAGATGAAGGCATGCCCAGTTCAAGGTTATTCCTAGGGCAGGGAAAGATGTCAAAGCATCATCCTCAGTCGAACATGGTGTACGTCACTTGGGGCATAGTATAAGTCAGCATGAACTGTCCGTGGAAAGGTGACACTGCTCAAAGTCCCTGATGAATGGAATGTTGTGCTGAGACCAATGGGAAATAGTCTGTATATTCTTTGCACTCCAGCGTCGGGTTTGTAAACCACGTGATGGTAGGTAAAGTGGTATATGGAATATGTTTAGAGGAAAATGAGAAACAGTCTGCTCTTAGTTCCTGTAAACAGTCTGATAACATGCACCAGCCACTGTTGCAACCCTGTTGCGGACTGATGACTGTCTCTGTCTCTGCTGGTTGCAGGACTGTATTACGAAAGGAAGTGTACAGAACAGCCTTGTTCCGTAGTCAAACATTACTCGAAATAAATCCTATTCGCAGCATGGTTATCATCTTGATTCTTTTTTTCTTTTCTTTTTTTAAACAGAATATGGACAGTTTCTGTGGCTTTTCATATCATTGTCTCCTGGTGGTCTCAGTTTCATTTTCCTCCCTACGCCCATGCTCATGGTGGACCTTGGTGGCAGTCTCCACTTCAGTGGAGGTACTGTACTTACCTAGTCTGCTTCCATGGCTAAGCAATTATTCCCGCGTAGTTTTTCTGCATGCTGAATAAGAATGTGCACTACTGAACATTACCAAAGTGACCCAGCAGCAGTTTCGAGTCTCCACAGGTGTGTGGCTTCATGACAATCTGACACTAACATCTCCATGTGGGGTGCTGGGTGTGGGTTTGCGACAGATGAACTTGGGCGATGCTCTGTGTGACACGCTCTGTATGAGTTGTGTGATGGTAATGGTGCCACTGAAATCAGTACGGACGATTAAAAAATTCGAGAAAAATAAACAAACAAACAAAACAAAACAAACAAACAAACAAACAAAACAACAACAAAAAAACACAAAAAAACAAACAAACAAACAAAAAAACCACCAACAACAAAAAAAAAAGAAGAAAAAAAACCCCGCGCAGTTTACCAAAAAGTTGAATTCTAGCTGTCACGATATTCTTTCACAAGATATCAATTGGCATGCTAGAAATATTTTGCACGTTCTATCAACTTGTCTCCAATACTTACATTGCTGGCAGAGAGAAATCTGTAGATTGTAGCCCAATATAAATATCTGAGAGGTCTATCACCTGCAAAATATTCATTACTTCATTCCACTCCGATGGGGTCACCAAGTTCGCCAGATGAGCGTCACGCAGACGACACTGATCCGCCGCTTCCTGCCACGTCAGAGGGTCGTTCGGAATGACGTATTCATAACAGGCATCGCTGACAGAAATCTCTCCTTCACTGCAATGAGGTTTACCAGCGTACGGACATACAGCTTCGTCCTCTCCCCCAGAACAGTCAGCCATCAGATTGCAAGGAAAGTGCTGCTGGAAGTCTGCCCAGTGTGGCACAGAACAATTCCATACGTGACCAGGTTGTTGCAGTAGAACAGCAGACTGGTTGTGAAAAGAGTAAAGCATACGGAAGCCAAGTCTTCCATAGTGAGGGCTGTAGGTCCGTCCTGTGAATCGGACTCTAACAACTTCGCCATACATAATGAAAGGAGGGTGCCATCGTTTGGAGCAAGATTTCGTTAATCTGTTAAATTTTGTGTAATTATGCTTTCTAAAGGAAAGGTAAACATTCTCAGCTTCGTTACAAAACAAAGGGGAATCCAGCTGAGACCGTGGGAAGCTGATCATAACCCAATGGACTTTAGGCACTTTGACAGTGATGCCTTCATTTATATTATACATACAAGTGAAGTTGCCTCCCCAGCATTTCGTCTGCACGTATCCTGAAAAAAAAGCAAAAAAAAAAGCTTTCAAACAGAAGCAGAATGCACGATAGAAATGGTCAGTGTATGCTGCCTCGGTCAGAATTTGTCGGACACTATTATTGACATGACCATGAGTCCACAATAACTGTCGTGGAAATGACTGCAAAGACATTACTTTGGTATTACAGTATGGTTAGGGGGACAATGCCTTTGTACAACAGAAGAATTCATTTCTGTGTTTCTACACTCAGGACATCAAATAATCAAATCTGTTAAACTCTCTCTCTCTCTTCTCTCTGTCTCAGATAATATATATTTATTAGTGGATTAGGAAGAGAAAAGGTCAGGTAAGGTGCAGATTTATCTTGCACGAGTGCATGACAGTTGAATTTTCAAATACAGTTGATTTGCTTGCTTTTTGTAATTGGGCTTCAACCCGCGCCCTCTCATCTGACAGTCTGTAATGCTAACAACTGTGTCACGGTGGTTTGATTATGAATCTGTGTATTAATCTGTCTGTTCGCCTGATCATCCACTTTATAAGACGGTAAGCAAAAAAGAACACAAGCATGTTTTCGTCAGTCAGTTTCTGCACAGTTACACAGCGAATGGAGTTTGAGAAGCAAACGCTTGTTAAAAAACAAAAAAACAAAACAAAACAAAACAAAACAAAAAAACAACAACAAAAAAACAAAACAAAACAACAACCACACACACACACACACACACAGATATCCTCACGCGCGCAAGTGCACACACAAAACCATAAACGCGCACATACATTCAGCCACATAGACACGCACGTACACACTATTGCTAGATGTGCACATCTCTCTCTCTCTCTCTCTCTCTCTCTCTCTCTCACTTGCGCACGTACGCATTGTTACTGTGCATATACTGACCAGTTTTTTCAGAAGTACTCCTTTTAATAATGAGGTCATATCGGAAGAACGGCATTTCGTACTTGATATGTATATCCACTGTGTCATTATTGACAAACTGGGGATTATACCGAAACCCAAATGTCAAACGTTTATCCCATTGTACAATGTTTACACGTTTCATGTGCTCACACCCAAGAATTTCCCCATCTCCCGTCATGACGGTGACACTGAGACTCTCACAGTTAACCACCATCTTCTTGATTTCCATTTGCAGTAGATTATCATCATCTCCAAACATTTGTGACGGGATCTGCAACGTGAAGGAACACAAGAGGCCAGTATCCCGCTGAAAGGTAAAGCCTTGTCTGGGTGCAGAAAGGGAAATAAAACCTTTATGAGATTGATAAAAGGTTTTGACAGCGGTTTCATCGCCATGTATACATCGCCATATTTTCGGTGAGGTGAAATTTACTTCGATTGAGTGATATGAGCCAAACCAGAACCCTGCAGATGAAGAAATGTGGTATCATCTCGAATCTAACACAATTCAAAGCACAGTCAAGTATTCATCTACTTAAACGACGGATAAGGTGGAGTCAACTCACAGTAAACAAACATTTCAATGGATGCTAACATTTGGTATGATAGACGACTCATAATAACAAAACTCACTGGAGTCTCCCATTGGACCAACGGACGAGTGGGCAGGCAGGCTTATCTGTCAGTGTGTGTCCTCATGATGAGAGAAGAGGCCGATTCTGGATGTGCAGCACTTCCCACAGGTGTTGCAAGGGAAAACGTCTCCAGTAGTTGAGCCCTGCTTCCTTCGCTCACGTTTCTCCTCAATGGCCAGGGTTCTCTTGTTTTCAAACGTCTTTATGCCACTAGAGTACAGCATCCTCCAGCGAGAGCGGTCAAGGGCATCAGTTTCCCAGGGAACGATTTTTATGTCACAGGCTTTGAGGTTTGTCTTCAAGGTGTCCTTGAAGCGCTTGCAGGGTCTTCCAAGTTCGCGGTGGCCTTCCTTCATCTGGCCATACAAGAGCATCTTCGGGATCATGCTTTCTGTCATACGGACAACGTGCCCTGTCCAGCGTAGCTGGCACTGGATCAGCAGGCTTTCGATGCTGGGCAGGCCGCTCCTCTCTAGGACCTGGAGGTTGGAGACCCTGTCTTGCCACTTTATGCCGAGGATCCTTTGTTGGCATCTCTGGTGAAACTGCTCAAGTTGTTGAATGTGACAGCGATACGTCGTCCATGCTTCACAGCAGTACAAGAAGGTGGTCAGCACAACAGCTCTGTAGGTTTTGATTTTGGTGCTGAGCCTGATGCCTTTGTTGTTCCACAGCCTGTTGTTGAGTCTGCCAAAGGCGGAGCTGGCCCAGCGTCACTTCTGCATCAAGGGCTCCGTTGCTGCATAGGATGGTGCCCAGGTAGCAAACTGACTTGATCTCTGTGTCATTGATCTTGACTGCAGGTGTGGGTGTGGCACTGGCATTATATTATAACCAGGCTTTTGGCACACAACGTACTTGAACAAAACTTAAGTACAAAACTTAACTAACAGAATTCTGAGAAACACACACAGACACAGACACAGACACAGACACTCACACACACACACACACACACACACACACACACACACACACACACAGGTGCACAGATGACAATCTCTTACACGCTTTCGCGCGCGTATTTTCTAACATCACTGTCTCATAAAACAAAAGAAAACAGAGACAATTTTACAATCTGCAATTTAATGTTGTGATGCTAAATAACATAAAACGTGAGCCTCATCTGATCTACTGAAGGAAAACTAAACACACAATAGTAATGCGAAAATTTCTTCTAAATGTACATCATCTCTACACGGAAAGAGAGAGATATACATGTACAGAAGAAACGTGCATGAGAGTTCAGAACATGACATGCATTTGAAGAGTGTCGTTTTCACAACAAATGAGTTTGCTATGATTATTTACAAGAAGCTTTGGAAAACGACAGAAAGTCTAAGGTAACACACTTTACTGATGCTTATACTGATATGAGAAAATCGGGCTCTGCACAAACTTGACTGGCACAATTATTTCTGAATGTTTCAATGTACACGTCACACTTTATTTAACCTTCACAATTTTTAATCAGGTTTGTTTGTTTAGCCCTTTCGTGGTGTCTTCACACCTTTATTCATGTTTTATTGTGAAATACAAACATGATTCTGATCAACACACACACACACACACACACGCACACACGCACACACGCACACACACACACACACACACACGCACGCACACACACACACACACACACTGACTCTCTCTCTCTCACACACACACACACACACACTCATGCACGCACGCACACACAGATACACACACACACACACACACACACACACACATGCACACACAGTCAAACACGTTACACAGATATGAGATAAGGTTCTGTAGTCACACAAACATGAGATAAAATTCTCTCACACACACACACACACGCACACATGCAAGCAAGCCAGCGCGCGCGCACACACACACACACTTACACACAAATACACACACACACACACACACACACACAAAATCAATAAATCACAGCAAGAGACTGAAATAAACCATATTCATAAATCCATAAATCTTGCATATTTAAGTCAACAATTTATTTCTCTCCCACCACCTCTTCGATTATAAATCTCACCCTCCTCGCCTTCCAGCTCTACTTCGATTTTTTAAAAAATTCTTTGCAACATTCTGTCATTAAGTTAGTGAATGGTATGAGGCAATAAACTGAGGTCCCGTGTGCAGCCTGCACGGACGCAAAAAGAACCCATTACAACGAAAGGGTAGAATTGTCCCTGGCAAAATTCAATACAGAATTCTGCTTTGATATATTAAAACAGATACAAATGTAGACACGAAGAAAATTTGGCGCTGCACTGTGGAGACGTGTTTTCCCCCCTGGGAGGCAAGCCCGAATTTGACACAGTGAAATATATGTAAAAAAAAAAAGATAGTAATATTCTACAATGAATAATTGTTTCACAGAGTTTATTCAAGTCTGAAAATCGGTTCTCATGTTTGTGGTGTTTTTACAGTGTGTGTCAAAAACAGGAACTGTCTAACACTGAGCACCATGGCGATGAGATCGAAAATTGCTTGTAAAAAGAGTGAAGTGTCAGAAGAAAATTTTTAAAAAATCATCTGAGCGATGACAACGAGATTTTTTTTAAAGAAAAAATAAAAACACACCAAAAATGAAATGAAAAAAAACATAAACAAACAACAATAAAAACCATGGTGTGCATTCCTGGCCTAAAAGATATCTCGGACATTAAACACTGAGTCGACGATATTCGCGATGGTTTTCAAAGCCGAGGTAATTGACATGCTCTGGAGAAGGCAGAAAGCGACCTGGCGACAGCACTCGGCAGCACTGCATTCAGAACGCTGCAGCCTGGAAAAACCGTCAGTGTAATGTGGAAAGGAGTACTTTCACACTGCATTTCTAGGATTTATCGATTTTTTGTTTGCTTGTTTGTTGTTCGTGTTTTTTGTTGCTGCTTTTTGTTTTTGTTTTTGTTTGTTTGTTCGTTTGTTTCTTTTTATTTATTTTTTTTCCCATCCTTTCTCGTCCTCCACTTTCATTCTGTGTACTTTCTGCCAGCCCAGCGACGAAATCGAAAGTTTATGTGTTTCGGGTACGTCTTGTAATGCTTTCTTCTATCAGTCTTGTTTCCAATGAAATAAAAACAGTCAGCCTGAGTACTACAGTGAACAACTTGTATACAGATTTCGGCTGATGGGAAACGAAATATTGGAACGAAAACTGAATGGCTGCATGCACAACTCCATGAATTTTCATCTGGCTATTCAGCGTGCGTTCCCATTCATCTTCATAAAAATGTTGGATAAAACGTAGGCATATATATATATATATATATATATATATATATATATAAATTATACTGAACACGAGTGGTCAGATTACCTCAGTTGTTATAACCCGAGCACTGCTATAGCACTTTCCCTTTGTCAGTGCTTGTTCAACTGACAGTGCTCGGGTTACAACAACTGAGGTAATCTGACCACTCGTGTTCAGTATATTTTTTATGCCGTCCCTTGGATCCCTTACGGAGAAGGTGCAGAGGTGGGTTTTTTTTTTTTGTTTTTTTTAAAATCTATTTCCAAGGTAATTTGTCGGGAACCATTGTTTCTTTCTTTTCGACTTTCGTGATTCTTATGAAAAAAACAAAAACAAAAGAAACAGTGCCATCGTTCAGTACAATTGCTGATGATGTCGATGCACTGTACCCCTTGATGGCATTGCCGTGATGTTGTATATCCCTTCTCCAGGACTGACCGGTGGGATGGGGTGATACATGGACAAGGTATCCGCCTTTTCTGGTCAGCATATTAGCGTGAACATGGCAGCCCACACAAATTGACACGTCTTTGAAACTGAAACAACTTTATCCTCCTTTCTAGTGCACATCCACATCCAGGCATAGTGTATGTGTCACATGGCCCAGGGAGCTGCCGATCAGACCACTATCGGACATCCGCCAAAGAAGATCCTGCAATGCTGATGGGGCACTTTGGTGGTGTGCAACAGTGTCTGTTCTGATTCAATGCCGTCCACTGATTGCTCCGTCGTTTCGCGAACTAGGCTGGATGGGCATTCCTCTGGAGAACAGACCATGACTGAATATCCCCAGCAACTTGTCTAAAGTTTTGATTTCAGATGCTCTCCTGGGTTGTGACAGCTGTGGGTGAGATGAAGGGTGGAGCGGGGGGTCGCGGGTGGGATGGAGTCCGGGGGTTATGTGACAGTGGTCTGACAGTACAGTTTCTAATAAAAGTGAGGTGGTGAGACTCAAGAGAAGTTGATATAATTTGGGAAGTACGGAGGATGCTTCGGTATATTTTAGGCAGGAATGTATCTAAAGGTGAATACTATCAAAAGAAATCGACGAGAAAGCGTATCAAATACATGACAAATCACCACATGGCAGCTGGAAGTCAAATTCAGATTGTGTGTTTGTCTGCCGACGAACAAGTTGTATGAGCGGGAGGTGTGGAGTGGATGAGAATCAGATGGAGCCAATACAGTGTCCGTAGGGTTTGGGTTCGATTCCTGCTCTCGCCCTTTATACCTAGTTTGACAGGAACATCAAACTGGCGTCTGGTCATTCTGATGAGACAATAAACCGAGGTCCCGTGTACAGCACACATGTAAACTCATGACAACAAAAGTGTTATTTTCTGGCAAAATTTTCCAGAACAAATCCACTCCGATAGATACACAAATATACATGTATGTACTCAAGGCCTGAAAAGAGCAAGATTATGCTGCTGTCAGACATCTGCCTAGCTGATGCGGTGTAGTGTAAATGGATTTCTTCAAACGCAGTGACGCTTCCTTGAGAACTGACACTTAAGCTAGAGTGATGGAGCCCAGAGTCAAACAAATGTAATATTGATTCAGCTAAGTTAAGAAGAGGGAATTTGCGGCTGACATCACTGCACCATTAATGCTCCATACTATCGCACAAGAGGAATGCACACGTATCATTGTTTAAACAAAGGTAAGGTGGAGATTTTCGGTCCGCCGGGAGACTGGGACGAGTGCTGAGTATCATCCACTTCATGGATGCGTATTTGGGCGTGTTGCTCTATTGTCCTGAACAACACTGCAAGTGTCTGTATCTCTCGGGTCTCGTTGACCCCGGGATATGATTATGACAAGAAGCGTAGAGTACAGCATTGTCACGTTGCCCCAAACCCACATGGACCTCCATAGCAGCATCGTCATTATCGTCGTTATCCTCCTCCTCCTTCTTCATCATCAGTATGAAAATGTCCCAAATTATGTGGCCTTTCATGCCCTGCTCTCATGTGACCTCAGCCCGATATCTTTCCACTTCCACTCTTGGTGTGAATATTGTCAAGGTCTATAGTATCGGCAGATTCATGGGGAGCTATCGTTGGTGGAGGAACGTGGTGGCGGTCTCCACTCTGAGAAGATGCTAACTTAGTCTGGCTTCGCGACTTAGCCATTATTGTCGTCAGTAGAGAATTTAGTAGGTGGTGTCCACTGTATGTTAAATCAGAACAGGCACTACTGAACACCACCGAGTTGACTCAGTAGCAGTGCAGGGTCTCCTCTGGTGTGTGACGTCCGGGAGACCTAACACTGATGGTTCTGTATGGACAGCTGGCGCTGGAACATCGACAGACGAACCCAGGTTTGGGGACTCGGAATGGGAGTAATACCATTGAAACGGTACAGATAATGGGGCCGAAAGAAAAACTCGCGAGATCACACTAGATCATTAGCAGTGGCATTAACAGAGATGGAATATAGCAGTGGCGTATGGTGTCTCCGTCATACGTAACAAAAGGTGACACCTTACGTTCTCAGTGCTCTCTCCTTGTCTCGCATGCAATGACACAATGACTTCTTTTCCGATAGCGTATGGACTTTGGAGTGATAAGTCTCTCTGTGTGTGTGTGTGTGCGTGTGTGCGTGTGTGCGCGCGCGTGTGTGTGAATCACATCTGACAGGAAATGATCACGTTGATTACTTGCCACATTGGAATTTACTGACGTATTCATGCCGAAAGACTCCTTGAGCAGCACTGCTCACAACAGTACTCGTTCAGTGGACCTGATTCTGGGCTGTCCTTAAGTTAGTCCAATGTACATCTCGATGCCTTCATCTCGCCCTCCGTGCACCTTATCTACGTCTACCTTGGTCTGCCCACTTGATTTTCTTTTGCCTTAGGGGGTTTCTAGTGAAGCGATTGTCAAGTAATCTTGTTTAGGGATCTGCACAAGGTGTGGAAATCTAGCTCCATTTTTCCTTATTTCCTTTGATGGCAGGAAATTGGCTTGTTCTTTCCAACGGAATGGAATATATATTGTTTCTGGCCATTTTATGTCCACAATGTGTTGTGGTGGTTCGTCCGTCGGGATCGACGAGGAACATCTAGTCATCCTGGGGGTGGGTGGGTTGGGCTCTGTGGGTGCGCAGATGACTGGTCAGGCCAATTCACGCCTGAAGGTTCTGACGCAGTGTGGACAGGGGATGGTGGCGGCTGTCGGGGACTTGCTGGCCCTGCTTTTCCTGGCCTGTCTGCGTTGCTCTGCTGCAGCGATTCTGTTGGCCTCACAGGATTTGGCGCCTTTGTGGACAGCTGAACGCCACTTTGGTCTGTCCATTGCATTCAGCTCCCATGTGTCGTGGCTGATGTTGAAGGCCTTCAGAGAAGCTTTCAGAGTGTCTTTGAAGTGCTTCTTCTGGCGTCCATGGGAGCGCTTGCCATGTTGGAGTTCGCCGTACAGCAGTTTCTTGGGGAGCCGGTGGTCTGGCATGTGAACTACATGGCCTGCATCAAGATGGTGTAGATGCTGGGCAAGTTTGCACGAGTGAGCACCTCTGTGTCAGGGATCTTCTCTTGCCACTTTATGCCGAGAAGATTTCTGAGGCTGGTGGTGTGGAAGTGGTTCAGCTTTTTGGCGTGGCGTTTGTAGACTGTCCATGATTCACATCCATAGAGCAGTGTGGTGAGAACTATGGCCTTGTATACTTTGAGCTTCGTCTCCAGGGTGATGCCTCTCCTGTTCCAAACGTTCTTATGGAGTCTGCCGAAGGCAGCGCAGGCTTTGGTATGTCTGGCATTCACCTCGTCGTCGATGACAACTGTGCGAAACAGTGTACTGCCCAGGTATGTGAACTTGTCCACCGCGTTCAGTCGTTGCCCGTTGATGAAGATGCTTGGTTCAACGTAAGGCTTTCCAGAAGCTGGCTGGTGCATTACCTCGGTCTTCTTTGTGCTGATTTTGAGGCCAAAGTTGTCACAGGCAGCAGAGAACTTGTGGACGCTGTGTTGCATGTCAGCTTCGGAGGCAGCGTTGAGAGCGCAGTCATCAGCAAACGGAAGTCGTTGACGGTGTCTGTCCTCAACTTGGTTTTTGCTTGAAGTCTCCTGAGGTTGAAGAGTGAGCCATCTGTGCGGTACCTGATGCCAATGCCTACGTCAGCGTCTCTGAAGGCATCTGTCAGCATGGCTGAAACCATGAGACTGAACAGGGTGGGGGCAAGAACACACCCTTGCTTGACTCCGTTGGAGACAGGGAATGGTTCTGAAGTCTCTCCATTGTCTTGGACTTGGGCCAGCATCCCATCGTGTAGTTGCTGTATGATGGTGATGAACTTTCTGGGACATCCGTACTTTGCCATGATTCTCCAGAGGCCATCTCTGCTAACAGTATCGAAGGCCTTGGTCAGATCGACATAGGTGGAGTAAAGGTCGGCGTTCTGTTCCTGACACTTCTCCTGGAGCTGCCTGGCAGCAAACACCATGTCGATAGTCCCGCGTTCTTTCCGGAAGCCACACTGGCTCTCTGGTAGGAGACCTTGCTCAAGGTGCGCAATGAGATGGTTGAGTAGCACTCTGGCCAGAGTCTTGCCTGCGACGGACAAAGGGATATTCCACAATGGTTATCACAGGCCTGACGATTTCCTTTGCGCTTGTACAGGTGTATGATGGAAGCGTCTTTGAAGTCCTGTGGAACTGCCTCATGCTGCCAGATGAGCTGGAACAGCTGATGAAGCTTCTCAGTCAGCGCCATACCACCTTCTTTGTAGACCTCAGCTGGAATGGAGTCTGAGCCAGGGGCTTTGCCATTGGATAGCAGACGGATAGCTTTCTGGGTCTCCTCCAAAGTTGGAATGGCATCCAACGACTCACTGACTGGCACCTGGGGGAGTCGGTCGATGGCTTCATCATTGATGGTGGAAGGGCGGTTCAGTACACTGTCAAAGTGTTCAGCCCATCTCTCAAGGATCCCGTCCTTGTCAGTGATTAGGGTAGAACCATCAGCACGGAGGAGTGGAGCAGATCCGGAGGTGGTGGGACCGTAGACTTCTTTCAGGCCGTTATAGAAGTTCTTCATGTCGTTCCTGTCTGCAAAGCCCTGGATCTCATCAGCTTTGTTGCTCAACCAGGAATCCTGCATCTGCCGCAGCTTCATGCGCTCTTCAGTATGTCTTTCTTTGACTGGGACTTGGGATCTTCAGTGTGGGCTCTGTAGGCTTGGCGTTTGTCTTCCAGCAGCTGCTTGATCTCAGTGCAGTTCTCATCAAACCAGTCTTTGTGCTTCCTGGCAGAAGGCCCCAGGCACTCCATGGCAGTGTTGTACACCGTCTCATGCAGTGCGCCCCATGCTGCCTCCACATTCTGGTTGTCCAGCACGGTGGACTCAAGGCGTTCAGCAAGGTGTCAGCAAAGCTCTGCTTGATGTTGCCTAGCTCCAGCTTGTTGAGATTCAGGCGTTTGGGTGCTTTCATGCCCTGAGGCCGTCTCTTGGGCTAGATGCGGAGGTTGAGTTTGGAGACGATAAGGTGGTGGTCTGTCCAGCACTCAGCGCCGCACATTGCCCTCGTGACTCGTACGTCCTGCCTGTCCCTCTTCCTGACAATGACATAGTCGATGAGATGCCAATGCCCAGAGCGAGGATGCATCCATGACGTCCTGTTACGGGTAGGGATGCAGATGACGGTGTTTGTGATAAGAAGGTTGTGCTCGGTACATGTCTGGAGAAGTAGTTGACCATTGCTGTTACAGTTACCAACCCCATGCTTCCCAATCACGCCTTCCCAGGAGGTGCTGTCACAGCCAACTCTCGCGTTAAAGTCACGAAGAATGATGAGCTTGTCTGCGTTGGGAACAGCGGTGATGACAGCGTTCAAGTCCTCGTAGAACTTGTCCTTGATCTCATCCGGGTTGGTCATGGTGGGCGCGTAGGCGCTGACAATGGTGGTAAACTTCCCGTTGCATAAAGGGAGTTTCATCGTCATCAGGCGATCGTTCACTCCTTTCGGGGGGCCAGCCAGCTTGCCAACAAGGGTTGTCTTCACTGCAAAGCCAACTCCAACCTCTCGTCTCTCTTCAGGTCCGCGACCACTCCAAAAGAAGGTGTAGCCTGCACCTCGCTCACAGAGTTCGCCTTCTTCTGACAGTCTGGTCTCACTTAAGGCAGCGATGTCGATGTTGTACCTAGCTAGTTCACTCGCAATGAGTGCTGTGCATCTCTGTGGTCTGTCTGAGTTGCCTCTGTCCAGAAGCGTACACACGTTCCATGTGGCAATGGTCAATGGGGTGCTCCTTGTTTTCTTCTTTCTTTCCTTTGTGTGTCGACCGCTTGAGTAGGATCCGCTTCAGCCGCAGTATGCTGACTAGGGTGGTGTGGAGCAGGCAATGTTTAGGGCACCTTTTCTAGCCCCTTCCTCATGCCATGGAGGTGAGCAGTGCTGTCCTGAAGAGGGCTGCTCAGTCGCTCAGGGGGCTGCCGATCTCCACCACTGCTCCAGTTGGTGAAAAACGACCCTATGGCCTGAGCCGCCTGTGTGCAGGTCCACGGCTACGACTGCCAGTGTACCCAAACCTGTCGCTTCGTCGCTCGCCTGTCACCACAGGGCTTGGGGAAAATGATGGTCTGGGATGAAGGATGACTGATGACTTGCGCGATGACTTTGTTTATTGTGAGGAGTTGCGCATCGTTGACCTCACTCTCTCTGTATACAGTGGCAAGATGAGGTCAAGATGACTGGAGATGGAAACGGATGCAGTGGATGACCAGGATGTCCTATGTGCCTCATCCTGCCCTCAGCATTCCACAGTGCTCTGCTGCAACCACCTTCCTATCTGTTGAACCATGAAGGTTTCTTCCGCAGAGTCCGCCGGATCCAGTCTTCACATGCTTGGGTAGACAAACCCTAACTCACTGACGGATTGAGACCTATCGGCTACCCTCACCTAGTTTAGCCAGCCTGTCAAAGCCGTTGCCCGGGAGTTGGGCGCTGCCGCATGCTAGCAGCTTCTAGGACCCATAGGTGAGAGCTGGGTGCCGGTGGGGACCAATAGAGGACGAACCACTCCCAGAAGAGCGTGACAAACCCCCCCTCTAGAGGTACTACCCCTCCCGTGCACCCCCTAACCCCCAATGTGTTGTAGACATATATTGGCAGTCTGAAGTTTGTTTGTTTGTTTGTTTTTGTTGTTGTTCTTATTATTTTTTAACATCTTTTTAGTCCATTTTGATAGATCAACAACAGTCCCCGAAGTTTGATCTTATCTAACACTGTAAGTCTACGTTTCTTTCATATTTCAGACACCATTTATAGTTGTATTTTGTACACAATGAAAATACGCTCAATGTAGTATATGCATTCACTTCAGAAAGGCAATATGGAAATTGTCCATTACTTTGTCCATGGAAATTATGTTTATTATTTTCTTCTTCACCACAAGTGTTCAAAGTTTTATTGAAAATAGCTCTAAAAATGTTAGTAATAGAATAAAGCATGCATTACCCTAATTTCATTTACCAAACAGAGTACATGGATTAATGTATTGATCTTTCGTTTATATGTTTGTTTGTTTCCTCATTGTTATTCAATATGATATTTTTGTATCTGCTGAAGTATGCTCGACCAGTTGATGAGACGGGACACACATGCATGTTAAAACGATGTCATATTTTTATACCCATATCATTCTGGATATTGACAAGTCCTGATTTCATCCACATGCTGACCAGCTTGCAGGCTTCCACCTTAGAATAGCTCAGGTTAACTTTATCTCTGGTCATTTCAGTAACTTTTGCGTTGACCTCTGTCTGGAACAGCTTCTTCAAACGTTGATCACGTGCTTGTCGCCTTTTCTCGAGTAGGATATTCAGTGTATAGAGGAAGGGGTTAATCGCAGAATTTAACGGTAACACAAGCATGGCAATAGTCACATTGACTTCACCAGGAATGGGGAAACCACTTGAGGCTAGCAAACCCAACAGTCCTATGGGAAACCAACAAAAGAAATCACTAAGAGCAACAGAAATCAATCGACGAGCAATTGTTAAATCACTGGATGTTTTGTTAGATTGACCAGTGGACATGCTGTTGACACGCACAGACCAGTATATAAAAGCCTGGCCTGTAGCGATCATCAGAAATAGGACAAAGTTGAGGCAGACGATGATACTGAATGAATAGAAATAACCAGGAGAGTCATGCCGGGTTATAGGCAGAGGAATACAGATACTCTTCATGCTGTAAAACTGCCAGTGGGACATTATGGGAAGTGCTGGTATTAATGCCAACCCTGTTCCCGAGAACCATGCAATTATGCAAGCCACGTGAGCAGACCTGCGTCCAAAGTGCACGTGACTGAATGGAAACCGAAGAACTAGAAACCTGTCGAGGGTGATCAGACAAATATTGAATGCTGACACTTCATTGGACATAAGAGAAAACCACCCTGCCAAAGTACACACAAAGCTGTTTCTCCAAGTGATGTCATTCCATAGATATGTACCCTGGTACACCCTGTCTGCCACCCCAATCAATGCCAGGTAAAGGCCCATCAAAAAATCAGAGACACACAGATGGATGACAAAGATACCATAGCTTTGTGTGCTTCCAGTTCTGTCCACAAAGGCACGGAATACAAAACTGGACAGATTACCAACCAGAATGAGGATGACAAAAACAGAAAGGAATACACGGTAAATGTTAGATTGTAACAATGATTCACAGGATGATATTTCATCTGAAGGAGCATGACAGTCAAAAACATTGAATTTTGCCGGCAGATTTGCAGGGCAACATAGTTTGTAGTTGTCAGCATACACGGCTTTCAGGGAAGTTAATGACTGGAACACATTTTGAGGGAAGACTTCAATTGAGTTGCCTCTAAGATCTACCGTTTGCAGTTTGGTCAAATTGAAAGGTCTGTGAATAGTGTTTAGTTTGTTAGCGGAAAGGTTGAGTTGATGAAGATAGGGAAATGTTTGCAAAAAGTAATTTTCCAGTACATTCATAGATATATGAGAAACATCCAGATGCTTCATGGAAGGTAGAAAACAATCATGGCAGGTACGAAAACCAGACGACACTGGATTATGTGCCAGATTCAAAGACCGAAGCTGTGCCGCACCTTTTAAGTGGTCCCATTCAACATATTCCAGATCATTGTGGCTTAGATCCAATGTCAGAAGATTGGGAAATCCAATCTTGCTGAGGTAAACAAAATGGCAGTCCTTAAGACTGAGGTAGACTATCATAGTCATATTTTGCAAAGCTGAAAGTGCAACACCTGAATTTCTGGCATCCAAATATCGAACATCAGAGATGTTTTCTGTTAAAAAAGGACGATGACAGAAGATGGATAATCCATAGCAAGTGCAAAAGACAGGGCAGGAGAACTTACACAACATTTCATCATCACGTTGTGGACATTGGAAAATCCCATCACATATGTGTTCAGGATGAACACATATACTCGATTTACGACACCTGTAATACCCTGAACACGTGTATCTGTCACAATCTGTTTCATCCTCAAACCCTGGGCAGTCGTTCACATCATTGCACCGCACGTACACAGGCATGCAGTAGTATTCCATCCCGGGACAAGCGAAATGAGTTTCCGGACATGTTTGGTTAATTGTGTCTCCATTCTGGAAAGGAATCAAAGTTATGTTTCCTCTTCCATTGAAGTTAATAGCAGCTGGAGGCCAAACAAACGTCGTTGCATGTGTTGTTGTGTTGAAACAGAAAGACTTGCACTCCCGTTCCTGTTCGTCAGCTTCATTCAAACACTGCGAGAGCTGATCGCACCTTTGATTTTGATGTATGCACTGTGGACAATAACATTTTCACTAATTTCACTTGATTTTTTCCTTTACACATTTTATATCAACACAGTTTCATTATTAGTTATATTGTATTTCAAAGCCTACATTACATACACACATGTATACTCACATGTGTGTGCATTAAAGTCATGTAAACAGATTTACACTGAACTATGAAAAGTGGTTACCTGATGCCAATGTGTCTGCTCACTGTGGATATATTCACTTTTTCATGTTTTTTGTTGTTGTTTGTTTGTTTGATTACACATATAATAGCAAAACGTTCTCTATGATCAATTTATAATGATTTCACGTCCACAATTCTACATATACATACATGCATACACATCAAATGTGTAAGCATTAATTTAATGTAAACAGAATTATACTGAGCTATACGAAGTGGTTGAATAAACTTTCATAATGCTTTCAAGATTGTAACATACATAACCAAACACTAAAAAAGTACAATATCCGTTGGTCAGAAGTGTGGCAAGTGCCTCACACAGGTTAAAAACATACAAAACGTGAAGTGAGTGCTGCTTGTAATGTAGAACAATCACAGCAAAGAAGATCGAAGTGTGCTATAGTACAGGTTTCATGGAACAAGGATGACTTCCCAGTGCTTCTCAATGAAACTGTAGCATCAGTGAAGTGGCTGACATGTTGCAAAGCCATAAGCATCAACAATATGCATTCAGAACTCTTGAAATATAGTAGAGCTAAATATGGCACACAGGAGACTGGTCCCCACAAAGGGCCCAGGAACTGATCAACACCATTCCAAAGAAGGAAAACCCATAGCAATGTCAGAACCTCATTAATACGAGTTTGATCAGCCATGTCATCAAAGTAATGATCAAAATCATTCTGGTCATATTACAGCTGCTGGCAGATACCATCATTACTGAAGAACAGCCCACGTTCCTCAGTGGCAGAGGTACCTTCAGACAAGCTTTAACCTGTGGATCTTCGTGAAAATCATCTCCAACACCACAAGGATATATACAAATGTATACATACTTTAAGAAGGAGTTTGGCATAATCTGACAGGGTACACAATGGGTCACAGTGAAGAAAGTTAAATGTTCATAGACTGAAGCTAAGAACTGTTAAGCAGTTCATTCACATTGGATCGATCATTAGTACTGAGGAATCCTAGAAATCTTTACCAGGGCAGCATAGACAGCTCCATCCAGTCTGAAACCTATATGACAGGGCAACAATATCTCTAAAAACACAAGATCAGGCTCATACATGGACTGGTATATTTAATTTTCCTGCATATATGCAAGGCTACTAGCACTAGCGTTGGAACAACACTTGAAGCATCAGTTATAAGTTAGTGCTCAACTGGCGTACAGCCGACGCTAGGGGTTGCTTCTGACGGTGGGAGGGACCCTCACGTCCCCACTGGACAGCTACCACCCGCCCAAGCTGGGCAGTCCCCAGCCAATTAGATGCTGTCCCGCCACGACCTGCCTTCTTCTATGGGTGTATGAAGATTAGGAGAATATCCGACTAGCAGGTCGTTCATTTCCGCGCCAGGCAAAACGAAAACTTCAAGAAACGGATCAACAATGAAACCGGCCTGTTGGAATGTCCGGACAATGATGCCTGGGCTCTCCCAAGATCTACAAGACATCAGTGACGCCAGAAGGACGGCCGTCATAAAGAGCGAGCTATAGAGATTAAATGTGGACATTGCCACTCTGCAGGAAACACGGCTGGCTGACTCAGGAACACTAAAGGAGAGATACTACACCTTCTTCTGGCAAGGAAAGAGCTCTGATACCCCAAGAGAGTACAGAGTAGGCTTTGCAGTCAGGAAAAGTCTGCTGAACGTGATCGAACCAGGCATTGGCGGTTCAGAACGACTCCTGACTCTCCGCCTCAACACCTCCGAAGGCTATGCCACTCTCGTCAGTGCATATGCTCCAACTTTGTCCACCTCTCCAGACGCCAAGGATGAGTTCTACGAAAATCTCGCATCAACCATAAGGAACATCCCCAGGACAGAACAACTTGTTCTATTGGGCGACCAATGCCAGAGTGGTCACAGATGATTCGTTGCCGTCCAGTCTCGGTTCCTTTGGAGTGGGGAAAAGGAATGAGAATGGACAGCAACTACTTGTGTTTTGTACCTGCCATGAACTGTGCATTGTCAACTCCTTCTTCAAGACGAAGCCCCAACATAGTCTCCTGGAGGCACCCTCGCTCAAAGCATTGGCACCAACTGGATCTGATCCTAGTAAGACGAGTTGCCATCAAAAACCTTCTCCACATTTGCTCTTACCACAGTGCAGACTGCGATATGGACCACTCACTGGTATGCTGCAAGATGTCTCAACCAGACCTTGTAGAACAGTTCGCGGTGGCCTTTGACCGATAATTTGATGCATTGCAGCCCAGAGACTCTGCCACAGAAAGATGGGAAACGCTACGAGACACATGCACCACATTGCTATGGCCGCCTTTGGGAAGAAAACCGCGAAGGCCCATGACTGGTTTGAGGCCAAATCATCAGAGATGACTCCCAGCATTGAGACCAAGTGCACTGCACTCACCAAGTATAAACGGTCACCCAGTGAGAAGAACCTGCAAATCCTTAGAGCCGCCAGGAGTAAGATTCAGCTTAATGCCAAACGACGTGCAAATGAGTACTGGACAGAGCTCAGTGAAGATATACAGAATGCTGCTCAAACAGGCAACATCCGAGGGATGTATGATGGCATCAAGAAAGCACTGGGACCAACACAGAGCAAGACTGCCCCCCTCAAATCCTCCACTGGGGAAATAATCAACGATCCTAGCCAGCAGATGGAGAGATGGGTGGAACACTACTCTGACCTCTACTCCAAAGAAAACATGGTGTCCAACTCAGCCCTTCATGCCATCAAGTGCATGCCGGTCATAGAAGAACTTGATGCAGAGCCAACTGAGGACGAACTCAGCAAGGCCATTAACAGCCTTACATCAGGCAAGGCATCTGGCAGCGACGGAATTCTTCCAGACCTCATTAAACACTGCAAGACTTCTCTTCTGCATCCTCTGCACACAGTCCTCTGTCAGGGATGGAATGAGGGAGCTGCAGCGCAGGCCTTTGACCTAATCAGCAGAGACAGCCTTTTCAGGTTTCTTCGAAAGATTGGCTGCCCCCCCCAGCTTAATGGTAACCTCTCCAAGCCCTTCAGCAGTGTCAAACAAGGCTGTGTCCTCACCCCTACCCTATTTGGAATCTTCTTTGCTCTTCTCCTGAGGCATGCGTTCAGCACAGCGCAAGAAGGGATCTACCTGCGGACCAGATAAGATGGCAGGCTCTTCAATCTCGCCCGCCTCAGAGTAAGGACAAAAGTCTGCGAAGCCCTGCTCTTTGCCGACGATGCTGCAGTTGTGACCCACACCCAGTGGGACTTGCGGTCACTAATGGACCGCGTCTCCCAGGCCTGTAAAGATTTTGGTCTGACCATCAGTTTCAAGAAGACAAACGTCCTAGGCCAACACATGCCATCTCCACCAGCGATCACCATTGATGACTACGAGCTTGAAGTCATCCAGCAATTCACTTACCTTGGGTCCACCATCACCGGCAACCTCTCCCTTGACACTGAGATCGACTGGCTGTATACAAAGCCTGCATCCTTAGCACCTTGCTGTATGGCAGTGAGGCATGGACCACACATGCTCGTCAGGAGAAAAGGCTCAATACCTTCCACCCGAGAAGCCTACGGTGCATACTCTCAAGGCCTGACTAAGCGCGTTGGGTTACGCTGCTGGTCAGGCATCTGCTTGGCAGATGTGGTGTAGCGTATATGGATTTGTCCGAAC
>JAAQRG010014499.1:0-17500 GCA_011634625.1 Babylonia areolata
ACCATCAACCTCAGCATGGTCAACTGCCAAGTCAACAGGCATCCACAAAACGGAGGAAACTGCCAAGTCAACAGGCATCCACAAAACGGAGGAAACTGTGCCAAGTCAACAGGCATCCACAAAACGGAGGAAACTGTGCCAAGTCAACAGGCATCCACAAAACGGAGGAAACTGTGCCAAGTCAACAGACATCCACAAAACGGAGGAAACTGTGCCAAGTCAACAGACATCCACAAAATGGAGGAAACTGTGCCAAGTCAACAAGCATCCACAAAACGGAGGAAACTGTGCCAAGTCAACAGGCATCCACAAAACGGAGGAAAATAAAAGTCTATTGCAGCACTTACTGCCACAAAGAAAGCCAAAAATGGTCCTAGAAGAGACTGCAGAAGAGTGGACCTGTCAAAAAGGCAGAGAGAACGCTTCCCCTGGGAGGCTAAAGATGTTGGCCTCTGTCGTCTGCCAACTACGCCAATTGAACTCTTTGCAGTCAACACCATGTCAAACAAGGTGGGAGCTGAACCCGTCCATAAAGTAAAACGCTTGTTTAGAGCTGAAGGACAGTGAACGACATCACACAGCTGTTCTTGGTAAAACACCACAACCAGACAATGAGTGGTGTGGATCAGATGGACCAAAATGTAGACAAGGACATCTCCATTTGTTCCAAAAAGTGGTGGTGGCCACTGTTTCCCTTCAGTGTTGATGCCAGTACCCTGTACAGGGCAACACCCGCAGCTGAGAACAAGCCCCTTGGAGTGCTTGACAAGTGCTTTGATTTGTGCTTTGATTTGCTTCACATGCCGTAGATACTTATGGAGTTACCCACACTCTGAAAGAGCCGAAAGCTGCTGTTAAGCTGTGCTTTATGCCTTTTTTGTAGACATGAGTGACGCTGAAATCCTTTTTCGTTTCTTTCTTTCTTTATTATCTTCATTTTTTTTCCAGTGTACAATACATGATATAACCCGATAGAATGTTTCATTTAAGTCTTATTTTAAATCTTGCTGTAAACAAGCTGCAAAAAATGTTTGATAGTTGTGTGCTCGTTTGATGAATCAGGTGAGAATGTACTTGTGTGTATGTGTGTAGGTTGGAGGGGGGGGGGAGGAAGGGGATATTCAAGTCAACCAGTTAACTTTTTGAACTGTTTGTTACTGATGTAATTTAAATTCCTTTCAGAAAACTGAGAAGGAAAAGGCTTGTGTTTTTAATGTGTGAAGACACAAAAACCCCATCCCACTGATCCCAGTGATCCCTAAAAAGGGACGGTTACATTTTATGCTCAAAATGAAATTTTACTTTTTGTCAAAATGATTGCTAGATATGTTCAAAAGACATAAAAACCAATCGTTTAGCACAAAGTTTGTGAAAAAATATGATTTGGGCATAAATGGTTTAATTTTGGAGTGTGGCCTTTTGACATCACTTGGCCCATTGGCTAACAGGTCACAATCAAATCCATAACTGTACAGTTTCAGAAAACATCTGGTGTCTGGTTCATTGGGCATATCGACATAAACATTTGTGTCATCAGCAACAAGAACAGTTTTAGCTGCAACAGCGCCGCGAGGCAAAATTGTACTGAATTCTTCCAGAAACTACTGGTGCTCAGCTACGTTTTTGAAGAGGGAGGACGACGATAATGTTTGTGGGTGAATCATAGACAATGTAATTGTTAGTCTTTAGTGTTTGTGGGTGATTCATAGACAATGTAATTGTAAGTCGTTAGTGTTTGTGGGTGAATCATAGACAATGTAATTGTTAGTCGTTAGTGTTTGTGGGTGAATCATAGACAATGTAATTGTTAGTCGTTAGTGATTGTGGGTGAATCATAGGCACTGTAATTGTGCGGTGTTGGTGTTTGTGGGTGAATCATAGGCACTGTAATTGCGGTGTTGGTGTTTGTGGGTGAATCATAGGCACTGTAATTGCGGTGTTGGTGTTTGTGGGTGAATCATAGGCACTGTAATTGCGGTGTTGGTGTTTGCGAGTGAAAGTCCCATTGCGGTGGAACACAGCTGTTTACCGTGCGTGTGTGTGTTTGTGTGTGTGTTTCAGTGTGTGCGTCTGTGTGTGTGCGTGTGTGTGTGTGTGTGTGTGTGTGTGTGTGTGCGTTTGTGTGTGTGCGTGTGTGCGTGTGTGTGTGCCTGTGTGTGTGTGTGTGTGCGTTTGTGTGTGTGTGTGTGCGCGCGTGCGTGCGTGCGTGTGTGTGTGTGTGTGTGTGTGTGTGTGGTGCGCGCGCGCGCGTGTGTAGCGAACGAAGGCCGGCCATGACACGAAGCCTGTACATGAACAGGTGTTGCAGTCATGCCAACAACTGCTGCAACACACCACGCGGCAAACACACGCACTTTTCCAACACGCGTCCAACGCTTGCGAGCGTGTCCGCAACGCGCGAACGAATCCTGTGTCGTGCACACAGGCGCGGTGCGGCCATTTTGCTGTATTCAGAAGTGTGTGCGGACTGACGGGCGTTGGGATCAGAACACGTCGTTCACTTGCTGTGCTTCAGGACTTCACGCAGTTTGAACGGTGGCAGACTGGGGACACGCTCCACTGGTGTTGCTCCCTTGCTGAGAGTTGTCTTTGTGAGAAGGTTTCCTGGGTTTGAATCAGCTCACTGCTACACCAGGGACTGCGTTTGTCTTCAGTGTTGCTGAGAAAAATCCACTGGTGAGTTGCACCGTTTTCTTTTTCAAAGTCACGCTTTTTCATCGTGGTATTTTCAGATTTTGAAGCGTCATTGGAAGATGATTTGATCTGTATTTCAGCTGTATGCTTTTGCGATCTGTTTACATTAGAAGATTTTCCCTGTTGTCTTCATTCAAACACTCTTAATTAGGGAAACCTACCTGTAGTCAAGGGCGGGAGCCCTTTTATATTTTCCCTCTTTCCCTCTCTCCATTTGTACTTATCTCGGAGAGTCCACAGTGTTTGTGATAAGCTCTGATATTTCATCTCTAAATTTGAATGGTTTAGACAGTGAGGGCAGGTGAGTTTGTGCATGTTGTACAAACACTCCAGAAATGATTGATTTATTGATTGGTGCTCTTGGAGCCAGTCGGTGGACTGGAAGTCAAGTGTAGGCCGTGCCTCCAGCGGACCGTGACGGAAGGATCGATTGGAAGCCAGGCTGTGCATGTCATCAACATTGATCACTTCGCGCTTCTCTGCCATTCCGGAAATCAATGGCGAAGACCACGAGGTGTGCGCAACGCCTGTCACGCACTGAGAGAGGCAAGGTACTATCGTCGTTACTGTCACGCACTGAGAGAGGCAAGGTACTATCGTCGTTACTGTCACGTACACTGAGAGAGGCAAGGTACTATCGTCGTCACTGTCACGCACACTGAGAGAGGCAAGGTACTATCGTCGTCACTGTCACGCACACTGAGAGAGGCAAGGTACTATCGTCATCACTGTAACGCACACACAGAGAGACAAGGTACTATCGTCGTCACTGTCACGTACACTGAGAGAGGCAAGGTACTATCGTCGTCACTGTCACGCACACACAGAGAGGCAAGGTACTATCGTCGTCACTGTCACGCACACTGAGAGAGACAAGGTACTATCGTCGTCACTGTCACGCACACACAGAGAGGCAAGGTACTATCGTCGTCTCTGTCACGCACACAAAGAGAGACAAGGTACTATCGTCACTGTCACGCACTGAGAGAGGCAAGGTACTATCGTCGTCACTGTCACGCACACAGAGAGGTAAGGTACTATCGTCGTCACTGTAACGCACATACAGAGAGACAAGGTACTATCGTCGTCACTGTCACGCACACTGAGAGAGGCAAGGTACTATCGTCGTCACTGTCACGCACACTGAGAGAGACAAGGTACTATCATCGTCACTGTCACGCACACAGAGAGACAAGGTACTATCATCGTCAATGTCACGCACACAGAGAGACAAGGTACTATCGTCACTGTCACGCACACAGAGAGGCAAGGTACTATCGTCGACAGTGTCACGCACTGAGAGAGGCAAGGTACTATCGTCACTGTCACGCACACAGAGAGACAAGGTACTATCGTCGTCACTGTCACGCACAGACAGAGACGCAATGTACTATCGTCGTCACTGTCACGCACTGAGAGAGGCAATGTACTATCGTCGTCACTGTCACGCACTGAGAGAGGCACGGTACTATCGTCGTCACTGTCACACACTGAGAGAGACAAGGTACTATCGTCACTGTCACGCACACAGAGAGACAAGGTACTATCGTCATCACTGTCACACACACTGAGTGACACAGAGAGACAAGGTACTATCGTCGTCAGTGTCACGCACACAGAGAGACAAGGTACTATCGTCGTCAGTGTCACGCACACAGAGAGGCAAGGTACTATCGTCGTCACTGTCACACACACTGAGAGAGACAAGGTACTATCGTCGTCACTGTCACGCACACAGAGAGGGAAAGTACTATCGTCGTCACTGTCACGCACACAGAGAGACAAGGTACTACCGTCGTCACTGTCACGCACACTGAGAGAGACAAGGTACTATCGTCGTCACTGTCACGCACACAGAGAGACAAGGTACTATCGTCGTCACTGTCACGCACACTGATAGAGACAAGGTGCTATCGTCGTCACTGTCACGCACACTGAGAGAGACAAGGTACTATCGTCGTCAGTGTCACGCACACTGAGAGAGACAAGGTGCTATCGTCGTCAGTGTCACGAACTGAGAGAGACAAGGTACTATCGTCGTCACTGTCACGCACGCTGAGAGAGACAAGGTGCTATCGTCGTCAGTGTCACGAACTGAGAGAGACAAGGTAGTATCGTCGTCACTGTTACGCACACACAGAGAGGCAAGGTACTATCGTCGTCACTGTCACGCACACTGAGAGAGACAAGGTACTATCGTCGTCACTGTCACGCACACTGAGTGACTAAGAGAGACAAGGTACTATCGTCGTCACTGTCACGCACACAGAGAGTTAAGGTACCATCGTCGTCACTATCACGCACACAGAGAGACAAGGTACTATCGTCGTCACTGTCACACACAGAGAGGCAAGGTACTATCGTCGTCACTGTCACGCACAATGACAGAGGGAAGGTACTATCGTCGTCACTGTCACGCACACAGAGAGACAAGGTACTATCGTCGTCACTGTCACGCATACAGAGAGACAAGGTACTATCGTCGTCACAGTCACGCACACACAGAGAGGCAAGGTACTATCGTCGTCACTGTCACGCACTGAGAGAGGCAAGGTACTATCGTCGTCACTGTCACGCATACTTAGAGAGACAAGGTACTATCATCGTCACTGTCACGCACACTGAGAGAGACAAGGTACCATCGTCGTCACTGTCACGCACACAGAGACAAGGTACTATCGTCGTCACTGTCACGCACACACAGAGAGACAAGGTACTATCGTCGTCACTGTCACGCACACTGAGAGACAAGGTACTATCGTCGTCACTGTCACGCACACTGAGTGACACTGAGAGAGACAAGGTACTATTGTCGTAACTGTCAAGCACACACAGAGAGGCAAGGTACTATAGTCCTCACTGTCACGCACACTGACAGAGACAAGGTGCTATCGTCGTCACTGTCACGCACACAGAGACAAGGTACTATCGTCGTCACTGTCACGCACACACAGAGAGACAAGGTACTATCGTCGTCACTGTCACGCACACTGAGAGACAAGGTACTATCGTCGTCACTGTCACGCACACTGAGTGACACTGAGAGAGACAAGGTACTATTGTCGTAACTGTCAAGCACACACAGAGAGGCAAGGTACTATAGTCCTCACTGTCACGCACACTGACAGAGACAAGGTGCTATCGTCGTCACTGTCACGCACACAGAGACAAGGTACTATCGTCGTCACTGTCACGCACACACAGAGAGACAAGGTACTATCGTCGTCACTGTCACGCACACTGAGAGACAAGGTACTATCGTCGTCACTGTCACGCACACTGAGTGACACTGAGAGAGACAAGGTACTATTGTCGTAACTGTCAAGCACACACAGAGAGGCAAGGTACTATAGTCCTCACTGTCACGCACACTGACAGAGACAAGGTGCTATCGTCGTCACTGTCACGCACACAGAGACAAGGTACTATCGTCGTCACTGTCACGCACACACAGAGAGACAAGGTACTATCGTCGTCACTGTCACGCACACTGAGAGACAAGGTACTATCGTCGTCACTGTCACGCACTGAGAGAGGCAAGGTACTATCGTCGTCACTGTCACGCACACTGAGTAACACTGAGAGAGACAAGGTACTATCGTCGTCAGTGTCAGGCACACAGAGAGACAAGGTACTATCGTCGTCACTGTCACGCACACACAGAGAGGCAAGGTACTATCGTCGTCACTGTCACGCACACTGTGAGAGACAAGGTACTATCGTCGTCACTGTCACGCACACTGAGTGACACTGAGAGAGACAAGGTACTATCGTCGTCATTGTCTCGCACACAGAGAGACAAGGTACTATCGTCGTCACTGTCATGCACACAGAGAGGCAAGGTACTATCGTCGTCACTGTCACGCACACACAGAGAGGCAAGGTACTATCGTCGTCAGTGTCACGCACACTGAGAGAGACAAGGTACTATCGTCGTCACTGTCACGCACACACAGAGAGGCAAGGTACTATCGTCGTCAATGTCACGCACACAGAGAGACAAGGTACTATCGTCGTCACTGTCACGCACACAGAGAGACAAGGTACTATCGTCACTGTCACGCACTGAGAGAGGCAAGGTACTATCGTCGTCACTGTCACGCACACAGAGAGACAAGGTACTATCGTCGTCACTGTCACGCACTGAGAGAGGCAAGGTACTATCGTCGTCACTGTCACGCACACTGAGAGAGACAAGCTACTATCGTCGTCACTGTCACGCACACACAGAGAGGCAAGGTACTATCGTCGTCAATGTCACGCACACTGAGTGACACAGAGAGACAAGGTACTATCCTCGACACTGTCACGCACACTGAGAGAGACAAGGTACTATCGTCGTCACTGTCACGCACACTGAGAGACAAGGTACTATCGTCACTGTCACGCACTGAGAGAGGCAAGGTACTATCGTCGTCACTGTCACGCACACAGAGAGACAAGGTACTACCGTCGTCACTGTCACGCACTGAGAGAGGCAAGGTACTATCGTCGTCACTGTCACGCACACTGAGAGAGACAAGGTACTATCGTCGTCACTGTCATGCACACACAGAGAGACAAGGTACTATCGTCGTCACTGTCACGCACTGAGAGAGGCAAGGTACTATCGTCGTCAGTGTCACGCACAGAGAGAGACGCAATGTACTATCGTCGTCACTGTCACGCACTGAGAGAGGCAAGGTACTATCGTCGTCACTGTCACGCACACAGAGAGACAAGGTACTATCGTCGTCAGTGTCACGCACACAGAGAGACAAGGTGCTATCGTCGTCACTGTCACGCACACTGAGAGAGACAAGGTGCTATCGTCTTCAGTGTCACGCACACAGAGACAAGATACTATCGTCCTCCCTGTCACGCACTGAGAGAGGCAAGGTACTATCGTCGTCACTGTCACGCACTGAGAGAGGCAAGGTACTATCGTCGTCACTGTCTCGCACACTGAGAGAGAAGGTACTATCGTCGTCACTGTCACGCACACAGAGAGACAAGGTACTATCGTCGTCAATGTCACGCACAGAGACAAGGTACTATCGTCGTCACTGTCACACACACTGAGAGAGGCAAGGTACTATCGTCGTCACTGTCACGCACACAGAGAGACAAGGTACTATCGTCGTCACTGTCACGCACTGAGAGAGGCAAGGTACTATCGTCGTCACTGTCACGCACTGAGAGAGGCAAGGTACCATCGTCGTCACTGTCACGCACTGAGAGAGGGAAGGTACTATCGTCGTCACTGTCACGCACAGACAGAGACGCAATGTACTATCGTCGTCACTGTCACGCACACAGAGAGACAAGGTACTATCGTCGTCACTGTGACGCACACTGAGTGACACTGAGAGAGACAAGGTACTATCGTCGTCACTGTCACGCACAGAGAGAGGCAAGGTACTATCCTCGACACTGTCACGCACACTGAGAGACAAGGTACTATCGTCGTCACTGTCACGCACACTGAGTGACACAGAGAGACAAGGTACTATCGTCGTCACTGTCACGCACACTGAGAGACAAGGTACTGTTGTCACTGTCACGCACACAGAGAGACAAGGTACTATTGTCGTCACTGTCACGCACACAGAGAGAGACAAGGTACTATCGTCGTCACTGTCACGCACACTGAGTGAGACAAGGTACTATCGTCGTCACTGTCACACACACAGAGAGACAAGGTACTATCGTCGTCACTGTCACGCACACACAGAGACAAGGTAGTATCGTCGTCACTGTCACGCACACAGAGAGGCAAGGTACTATCGTCGTCACTGTCACGCACACTGAGAGAGACAAGGTACTATCGTCGTCACTGTCACGCATTGAGAGAGACAAGGTACTATCGTCGTCACTGTCACGCACACAGAGAGGCAAGGTACTGTCGTCACTGTCACGCACTGAGAGAGGCAAGGTACTATCGTCACTGTCACGCACACTGAGAGAGACAAGGTACTAGCGTCGTCACTGTCACGCACTGAGAGAGGCACGGTACTATCGTCGTCACTGTCACGCACTGAGAGAGGCAAGGTACTATCGTCGTCACTGTCACGCACACAGAGAGGCAAGGTACTTAACTCTTCCTTAAGCAATAAACATTGCACTAAACAAAGCAAGTGGATAACCTTTTACATGAGCTATCGGCGTTCAAAACTATCGCCGTGAAAAGTATTTGATCCGTTTATCACATTTCCATCCCCACAAAAATGTTTGGGAAAATTTACAGACTGCAATTAGATAATCTCCATAAAAAGAAAAAAAAATTGAAACAATCCGAGCCGAATATAATTATGGCAAAATGATACACCCAAACACAACAAATTTACTAATTCCCCCCAAATATTTAGAAGTAAAAGAATACTGTATTTAAAAGATTTCCACTAAAAAATAATAATAATAAAAAAAAACAACATCACCCCAACCTTACAAGCAACCTAAACCTCACTCTGATGTCAACAAATATCACAAGTCACATCATTAAATTAATGTTACGAAGACAAACACAGACTCCCTTACCTGTCACCAGGTAAACAGGCACGCCACTGGCCCAGAGTGAAACACAGACTCCCTTACCTGTCACCAGGTAAACAGGCACGCCACTGGCCCAGAGTGAAACACAGACTCCCTCACCTGTCACCAGGTAAACAGGCACGCCACTGGCCCAGAGTGAAACACAGACTAATACAGAAGAAGGGGGTGACAAGGGAGACGCCACCACAACTTCACTGACGGCGCCCAACAGCACACACGCTGGAACGGCGACCCGTCTCTCCTCAAAGCTCGGCATCAACAGCCCAGGGGAATCTTTCTCTCCTAAGTAGATAGATTTCTGAACTCGCTCAGAGTTTAAAAAAAAAAAAAAAAAAGTTCAGGAGAAGGGACATGCCACACACATAAATCCCAGATATGCACGTGCAGAAGCATGAAGGAGAGATGGAGGTGAAGGAGAGGGATGGAAAGAGGGGGAGAAGGGAGAGAGAGGGGGGAGAGAGAGAAAGGGGGAGAAGGGATGGAAAAGAGAGTTGCACATGAACACATGCATTGCAAACGTCACGAGCCGTGACAGTCTCTCTCCTTCACTCTGTGTGTGTGTGTGTGTGTGTGTCAGTGTGTGTGTGTGTGTGTGTGTTCCTGATCATTCTTCCTCGTTCTCTCTCTCTCTCTCTCCCTTTCTTCAAAGTCACTTTGGTGGCCACATGAATGTCTTTTCACATGAAATATTGTATGTGTGCACAAACTCATATGTCTCTATCCCTCTCTTTCTTTCTCTTGCCCCCCTCCCGCTGTTCCCCGCCGTCCTCTCTCTCTCCCTCACTCAGGTTCCTTTAATTTCAAGAACCACGAGGTCTTTGTCCTGAAGGATTTCTTTCTTTCTTTCTTTTCAGCAGTCAGCGGGAGCGCGAAGTGAACAGTTCTAAGAGTCCAGGGCAAGGTTTAGTCACAAGCAAGCTAACATAATTCTCTCTGAATTACGCACTTGATTCTCCGGAAGGAGTGGTGTGGGGTGGTGTGTAGGCTTTGTGCATGGGGGGAAGAGGGGTGGGGGTGGGTGAAGAAAAAATTGGACATTCAACGCCCACGTTTTGAAGGAAGTGGTGACAGAAAGAGGGAAAATGTTTTTCTTTTATTCCACCTGTTTTTCTGTCTTTTCCAAATCTCCAGAGAGAGAGAGAGAGAGAGATTCAGAAACTTTATTACTCAAGGATAAAGATTTTAGGAATTGCCTAGTCTTCTAATCTGTCCTTGTCACAACAAAAACAATAATGATAAACACAACAACAATAATAATGGTAAATACTACTATTACAACTACTACTACTACTGACCACTACTACTACCACCGCCACCCCTACTACTAATGATAATAATGATAATCAACACACCATCATCATCATTATAAAAAAATGAAAAGGGGAACAGTCACACACTCAAACCCATCCACCGGCCCACACACATGCACACACTCATCCCAAAACACATTCACTCTTATGCATATACACATATACACACATGCATGCATGTGCTTCGTCCGTCGGGATCGACGAGGACCATCTAGTCATCCTGGGGGTGGGTGGGTTGGGCTCTGTGGGTGCGCAGATGACTGGTCAGGCCAATCCGCGCCCGGAAGGTTCTGACGCTGTGTGGACAGGGGATGGTGGCGGCTGTCGGGGACTTGCTGGCCCTGCTTTTCCTGGCCTGTCTGCGTTGCTCTGCTGCAGCGATTCTGTTGGCCTCACAGGATTTGGCGCCTTTGTGGACAGCTGAACGACACGTTGATCTGTCCATTGCATTCAGCTCCCATGTGTCGTGGCTGATGTTGAAGGCCTTCAGAGAAGCTTTCAGAGTGTCTTTGAAGCGCTTCTTTTGGCCTCCATGGGAGCGCTTGCCATGTTGGAGTTCGCCGTACAGCAGTTTCTTGGGGAGTCGGTGGTCTGGCATGCGAACTACATGGCCTGCATCAAGATGGTGTAGATGCTGGGCAAGTTTGCACGAGTGAGCACCTCTGTGTCAGGGATCTTCTCTTGCCACTTTATGCCGAGAAGTTTTCTGAGGCTGGTGGTGTGGAAGTGGTTCAGCTTTTTTGGCGTGGCGTTTGTAGACCGTCCATGATTCACATCCATAGAGCAGTGTGGTGAGAACTATGGCCTTGTATACTTTGAGCTTCGTCTCCAGGGTGATGCCTCTCCTGTTCCAAACGTTCTTATGGAGTCTGCCGAAGGCAGCGCTGGCTTTGGCGAGTCTGGCATTCACCTCGTCGTCGATGACAACTGTGCGAGAGAGTGTACTGCCCAGGTATGTGAACTTGTCCACCGCGTTCAGTCATTGCCAGTTGATGAAGATGTTTGGTTCAACGTAAGGCTTTCCTGGAGCTGGCTGGTGCACCACCTCAGTCTTCTTTGTGCTGATTGTGAGGCCAAAGTTGTCACAGGCAGCAGAGAACTTGTCGACACTGTGTTGCATGTCAGCTTCGGAGGTAGCGTTGAGAGCGCAGTCATCAGCAAACAGAAAGTCGTTGACGGTGTCTGTCCTCACCTTGGTTTTTGTTTGAAGCCTCCTGAGGTTGAACAGTGAGCCATCTGTGCGGTAGCTGATGCCAATGCCTACGTCAGCGTCTCTGAAGGCATCTGTCAGCGTGGCTGAAAACATGAGACTGAACAGGGTGGGGGCAAGAACACACCCTTGCTTGACTCCGTTGGAGACAGGGAATGGTTCTGAAGTCTCTCCGTTGTCTTGGACTCGGGCCAGCATTCCATCGTGTAATTGCCGTATGATGGTGATGAACTTTCTGGGACACCCGTACTTCGCCATGATTCTCCAAAGGCCATCTCTGCTAACAGTATCGAAGGCCTTGGTCAGATCGACATAGGTGGAGTAAAGGTCGGCGTTCTGTTCCTGACACTTCTCCTGGAGCTGCCTGGCAGCAAACACCATGTCGATAGTCCCGCGTTCTTTCAGGAAGCCACACTGGCTCTCTGGTAGGAGACTTTGCTCAAGGTGCGCTGTGAGACAGTTGAGCAGCACTCTGGCCAGATTCTGACGATTTCCTTTGCGCTTGCACAGGTGTATGATGGAAGCGTCTGGGTCTCCTCCAAAGTTGGAATGGCATCCAACGACTCACTGACTGGCACCTGGGGGAGTCGGTCGATGGCTTCATCATTGATGGTGGAGGGGCTGTTCAGTACGCTGTCAAAGTGTTCAGCCCATCTCTCAAGGATCCCGTCTTTGTCAGTGATCAGGGTAGAACCATCAGCTTTGTTGCTCAACCAGGAATCCTGCATCTGCCGCAGCTTCAGCTGGATGGTGCTGCGTGCGCTCTTCAGTATGTCTTTCTTTGACTGTGACTTGGAATCTTCAATGTGGGCTCTGTAGGCTTGGCGTTTGTCTTCTAGCAGCTGCTTGATCTCAGTGCAGTTCTCATCAAACCAGTCTTTGTGCTTCCTGGCAGAAGGCCCAGGCACTCCATGGCAGTGTTGTACACCGTCTCATGCAGTGCGCCCCATGCTGCCTCCACATTCTGGTTGTCCAGCACGGTGGACTCAAGGCGTTCCTCCAGGGTGTCAGCAAAGCTCTGCTTGATGTTGCCTAGCTCCAGCTTGTTAACATTCAGGCGTTTGAGTGTTTTCATGCCCTGAGGCCGTCTCTTGGGCTGGATGCGGAGGTTGAGCTTGGAGACGATAAGGCGGTGGTCTGTCCAGCACTCGGCTCCGCACATGGCCCTCGTGACTCGTACGTCCTGCCTGTCCCTCTTCCTGACGATGACAAAGTCGGTGAGATGCCAATGCCCAGAGCGAGGATGCATCCATGACATCCTGTTACGGGTAGGGAGGTAGAAGACGGTGTTTGTGATAAGAAGGTCGTGCTCGGCACATGTCTGGAGAAGTAGTTGGCCATTGCTGTTACAGTTACCAACCCCCTACTTCCCAATCACGCCTTCCCAGGAGGTGCTGTCACAACCAACTCTCGCGTTAAAGTCACCAAGAATGATGAGCTTGTCTGCGTTGGGAACAGTGGTGATGACAGCGTTCAGGTCCTCGTAGAACTTGTCCTTGATCTCATCCGGGTTGGTCATGGTGGGTGCGTAGGCGCTGACAATGGTGGTATACTTCTTCCCGTTGCATAAAGGGAGTTTCATCGTCATCAGGCGATCGTTCACTCCTTTCGGGGGGCCAGCCAGCTTGCCAACAAGGGTTGTCTTCACTGCAAAGCCAACTCCAGCCTCACGTCTCTCCTCAGGTCCGCGACCACTCCAAAAGAAGGTGTAGCCTGCGCCTCGCTCACAGAGTTCACCTTCTTCTGCCATTCTGGTCTCACTTAAGGCAGCGATGTCGTTGTACCTGGCTAATTCACTCGCAATGAGTGCTGTTCGTCTCTGTGGTCTGGCTGAGTCGCCTCTGTCCAGAAGCGTACGCACGTTCCATGTGGCAATGGTCAATGGGGTGCTCCTTGTTTTCTTCTTTCTTTCCTTTGTGTGTCGACCGCTTGAGTAGGGACTCCGTCAGCTGCGGTATGCTGACTAGGGTGGTGTGGAGCAGGCAATGTTTATGGCACCTTTATGAGTTATCCATTCTTGCAACCTGTTATTAATGATGGAACTGTATAATTTGCTACTTACATCACATAAAGAAATGCCTCTATAATTATTTACATGATTAATGTCACCTTTCTTAAATAATGGCAGGATTATAGATTATGTCCAATTGTTTGGTTGAGAGAGAGAGAGAGAGAAAGAGAGAGAGAGAGAGAGAGAGAGAGAGAGAGAGAGAGAGAGAGAGAGAGAGAGAGAGAGAGAGAACGAACGAACGAACGAAATTTTATTTTACGAGGGTAAAGGAGTAAGCACAAAGTACTTGTTTACATCCAGCCCTCTGGGCAAGAATAATAATTGAGAAAAACAAGAAGCGAGAGTCACTTCACAACACCAACGTCAAAATTACACAAGCATGTGCAAACATAAACATAGAACTTATGTACAATACAGTATCGTGATTGATGAATAACAACGAGGACAATAGGGCAGGGGCGTGGTGGAGAGCGGAAGGAAGAGAGAGAGAGATGATGATGATGATGATGTTTAATTGAAGAAACAAATAAGGTCTGGGTTTCAATAGGAATTCGGGGGGCAGTCATTCAGCGTTAACAATGAACTTGAAAGTAGACAGACATTGTCATTAACGTGACAGACTGCACATTACAAACTAACAACACTAGCGAGAAAAAGACGAACTCAAAACATACTTCAGTGTGTGAGCTCTGAGCGCAAGTTTAAATGTTGAAATCCGCAGTGGGTGAGCTTTAGCATTCCTTTTTTACCCCTAGTTCAACATGCCTTTTTATCGACCACCAGCATACCTGCCTGCTGTTGTGCTTCTCTGCTGTTCCTTTCAATTTCATTTCCGCTCAGTGCACGCCCCTTTCTTTTTGCCCTGAGGGCCGGATGAAAAATAAGCATGTCCTTGCTTATTCCATTTCCCTCATTAAAGAAAATTCATTTATTCATTCATATTCATTCATTACCCCCCTCTTCCTATCTGAACGCAATTCTATGACAAGTGGTGAATGTGTGTGTGTTTGTGTTTGTGATTTTGTTTGTTTGTTTTGTTTTGGTTTTTTGGGGTTTGTGTGTGTGTGTGTGTGTGTGTGTGTGTGTGTGTGTGTGTGTGTGTGTGTGTGTGTTCCTTAAGACATTGTGAAGATGTTAAAGGTGTTTTTTTTGTTTGTTTTGTGTGTGTGTGTGTGTGTGTGTGTGTGTGTGTGTGTGTGTGTGTGTGTGTGTGTGTGTTAAGACATGGTGAAGATATTAAAGGTTTCTCTCTCTCTCTCTCTCTCTCTCTCTCTCTCTCTGTGTGTGTGTGTGTGTGTGTGTGTGTGTGTGTGTGTGTGTGGTGAGTGGTTCCTTCAGAAGTTCTCTTCACACTGTACACTGCTCCTTTCGCTGAAATTATCGATCACCACAATTTTAGTTATCATTCCTATGCCGATGACATTCAACTTCAGAAGAGTGATACCTCTGAAAAATTGTCCTCGCTCTTGCAAGAAACATCTGAATGCTTCCTGGACATTCAAAACTGGATGACTCTAAATAAGTTACAATTGAACGCAGAAAAAACCGAAGCAATGATCATTGGAACTAAACAAAAACTCTCTTCCATCACAGCTGACAAAATCAAACTTGGTAATGCATCCATCCCTCTTTCTAGCTCAGTCAGGAACCCTGGCGTTGTCCTTGACAACACACTGTCCATGCAAATATCTATCAGTCAGACATGTCAATCCTGCTACTGTCAATTGCGATGCATCAGTTCCATTCGGAAATATCTGTCCACCGACGCAACATCTCGACTTGTTTCTCTCATTCTCTCTCGCCTTGACTTCCGTAACTCCCTACTGTCTGGTTTGCCTGCTTCATCCATTCAGTCCCTTCAGCGCATACAAAACTCTGCTGCCCGACTGTTCCTCAGAAAGAAACGATCTGAGCACATCACTCCTATTTTGCAAAATCTCCATTGACTCCCTGTCTCACACAGAATAAAGTATAAGATCAGCACTTTATGTTATAAATGTGTTCACAAATCTGCCCCTTCCTATCTTTGTGCCTACTTTCACCTCCACAGTCCATCTCACTCTCTACGATCGGCTTCGGATCCCCTCTGTTTACGCATACCCAGATTCAAAGACTCCACTGTTGGACGCCGTTCTTTCTCTATCTCTGGACCTTGCATTTGGAATGAACTACCTCTTTCGCTTCGTCAGGTCTCCGCACTCAGCTTTTTCATGTTTGGCCTTAAAACCCACCTCTTCACAAGATAGCCTCTCTCCCCTGCCTCTCCTTGTCTTCAGTTTCTCCAGTTTTAGAGTTATGTGTAGCCGTGTTATGAACCCGAGAGGTATATAAGGGGACGGTACAAAAGAACTAACGAATGATGATTTACTGTATTAACGGATAGACAAGAATCCCCATGCACAGGTCAGGAACATATAGAGGCCAGTCACAAAAGGGTTTTTCTGTTGTTTTATTTACAATAGTTATTATAAGAGAAGAACTAAGAGGAAGACATAAGGAGAAAAGACAGTGCACTGATGAGACACAAGAAACAATATGTCATTAAGCACATGTCAGCACAAGTGAATAATAAAGCACATGTATACATATTACATGGAAAGACTATCACTCGGGTTTGGGATAAGCAACAACATAATGCATATGTGTGAAGACCAAACACTGACATCAAATGGCATTTCTAATACATTTAAACAGTGCAGTTAAAGTGATTAAAGCTATGCTGATTTAGTGAAAGTACACTGACAGTATAGATTAGGTAAAGCTTATACTGTGTCTAAGTGACTCAAATGAATCAGTTTATCATGTAGCACTATACTGGATTAAGCCATATAGGAGAGGGCATGATAACTAAATTACAATTAACAGACTGATACATATCAGGTGGTTTTAACCGGGAGCGTATCGTTGTGCCGCCGACCCGCTATGCCGCCGACCCGTTGTGCCGACCCGTTTACGGATTGTCTTTTGTCACAAAAAAGTTTGTTTGGGACAAACATTGGTTGTTATGATCTTTTATTTCTTTTTGAGTGTGATTGGGTATGTGTCTGTGTGTGTGTATGTGTGTGTGTGAGAGAGAGAGAGAGAGAGAGATTGTTTGACAATGGGTCTGCGGTAATATGATTTTTATTCCCTTTCGGTACCAGGACATTTTACATTTGCAGTACATTGGAAGATTGTTTCCGCCATTTCCTTGTTTGGGGCTGTAGATACTAGTGGAGAAATGATCTGTACAAGAAACTTTCCTTTAAAATTCGTTTCTAGCACACTTTTTTCTTTTTGCTTGTTATTGGTTTTGTTTCTCATTAAAAATGTAGAAAATTGAAAGTATTACATTTGTCCTGAATACATATTTTTTATCATTTAGTTTGCATTTGCACGAGCCCGCCTCTAAATGGCGAGTTTTAGTGTCATTCAGTGTTTACATCATAATATACGTCATTTGTGAAAACTGCTACTGTCATAAGCTTATATCACTTTTCACGCGCATGTGATGAAAAGCGAAAGGGAATAAAGCGGGATAGCGGCATAGCGGGTCGGCGGCATAACGGGACGGCGACATAGCGGATACCCCCCGTTTTAACCAATAACTGATATTAACCCAACACTATCTTGTAATCTCGACAGAATAGTACACACATCTTAGAGTAATGAGAATCAGTGAAACACTGTAGCATCATAACTGATATCAGCATGTAAAATATTACATGAATGATAAACAAGATAACAGAATCAGCAGCTTTGATA
>JAAQRG010014524.1:0-21788 GCA_011634625.1 Babylonia areolata
GGGGTGAGTGTCTGTTACTCTGTTCCTCCCTTTCCTTTCTTCCTTCCTTCCTTCAGTCAGGAGTCCATAGCCCTGTTGAGATGGGGTGAGTGTCTGTTACTCTGTTCCTCCCTTTCCTTTCTTCCTTCCTTCCTTCAGTCAGGAGTCCATAGCCCTGTTGAGATGGGGTGAGTGTCTGTTACTCTGTTCCTCCCTTTCCTTTCTTCCTTCCTTCCTTCAGTCAGGAGTCCATAGCCCTGTTGAGATGGGGTGAGTGTCTGTTACTCTGTTCCTCCCTTTCCTTTCTTCCTTCCTTCCTTCAGTCAGGAGTCCATAGCCCTGTTGAGATGGGGTGAGTGTCTGTTACTCTGTTCCTCCCTTTCCTTTCTTCCTTCCTTCCTTCAGTCAGGAGTCCATAGCCCTGTTGAGATGGGGTGAGTGTCTGTTCCTCTGTTCCTCCCCTTTCCTTTCTTCCTTCCTTCCTTCAGTCAGGAGTCTACAACCCTGCTGGGTAGGGCGAGTGTCTATTACTCTGTTCCTCCCTTGGTTTCTTCCTTCCTTCCTTCCTTCCATCCTTCAACCAGGAGTCCATAGCAGCCCTGTTGGGTGGGGTGAGTGTCCGTTCTTTTGACCTCCCCTTCATTTCCGCCTTCCTTTCTCCCTTCAATCCTTCAATCAGGAGTCCATGACGGCCTTGTTGGGAGAAAGGGCGAGCCTGGGATTTGAACCCAGTCACAGACCATTGGTAGATAAGCATCTTAACCACTCTGCCACCTTCCTCCCTCGCAGAGCCAGGTGGAGGAGTTTCTGGGGCTGACAGGAAGCACTGTGGTCAGCTACGTGGAGGCCTACCCCCACAGCGACTGGCCCTCCGCTGACACTGATGAGTCGCGCTTCATTCTGGCGCTCTGTGGCACCGTCACCAGTGAGTGATGGGTGTGTGTGTGTGTGTGTCTGTGTGTGTGTGTGTGTGTCTGTGTGTGTCTGTGAGACCTTTAACCCACAATGACTGGCCCTTCGCCGACACTGACGAGTGTGGTGTCTGTGCGTGTGTCTGTGTGTGTGTGTGTGTGTGTTTTCCGTGTGTGTGTGTGTGTGTGTGTGATACTTTTAACCCGCAGCGACTGGCCCTCCTCCGACACTGACGAGTGTGGTGTCTGTGCATGTATGTGTGTGTGTTTTCTGTGTGTGTGTGTGTGTGTGTGTGTGTGCATGTGTGTGAGACTTTTAACCCGCTGTGACTGGCCCTCCTCCGACACTGACGAGTCGCGCTTCATTCTGGCACTCTGTGGCACTGTCACCAGTGAGTGATGGGTGTGTGTGTGTGTGTGTGTGTGTGTGTGTCTGTGTGTGTATGTGCATCTGTGTGAGACTTTTAACCCGCAGTGACTGGCCCTCCTCCGACACTGACGAGTGTGGTGTCTGTGCGTGTGTCTGTGTGTGTGTGTTTTCCGTGTGTGTGTGTGTGTGTGTGTGTGTGTGTGCATGTGTGTGAGACTTTTAACCCGCAGCGACTGGCCCTCCTCCGACACTGACGAGTGTGGTGTCTGTGCATGTGTCTGTGTGTGTGGGTGTGTGTGTTTTCCGTGTGTGTGTGTGTGTGTGTGTGTGCATCTGTGTGAGACTTTTAACCCGCAGCGACTGGCCCTCCTCCGACACTGACGAGTGTGGTGTCTGTGCATGTATGTGTGTGTGTTTTCTGTGTGTGTGTGTGTGTGTGTGTGTGTGCATGTGTGTGAGACTTTTAACCCGCTGTGACTGGCCCTCCTCCGACACTGACGAGTCGCGCTTCATTCTGGCGCTCTGTGGCACTGTCACCAGTGAGTGATGGGTGTGTGTGTGTGTCTGTGTGTGTGTGTGTCTGTGTGTGTATGTGCATCTGTGTGAGACTTTTAACCCGCAGTGACTGGCCCTCCTCCGACACTGACGAGTGTGGTGTCTGTGCGTGTGTCTGTGTGTGTGTGTTTTCCGTGTGTGTGTGTGTGTGTGTGTGTGTGTGTGCATGTGTGTGAGACTTTTAACCCGCAGCGACTGGCCCTCCTCCGACACTGACGAGTGTGGTGTCTGTGCATGTGTCTGTGTGTGTGGGTGTGTGTGTTTTCCGTGTGTGTGTGTGTGTGTGTGTGTGCATCTGTGTGAGACTTTTAACCCGCAGCGACTGGCCCTCCTCCGACACTGACGAGTGTGGTGTCTGTGCATGTATGTGTGTGTGTTTTCTGTGTGTGTGTGTGTGTGTGTGTGTGTGCATGTGTGTGACTTTTAACCTGCAGCAACTGGCCCTCCTCCGACACTGACGAGTGTGGTGTCTGTGCGTGTCTGTGTGTGTGTGTGTGTGTGTGTGTGTGTTTTCCGTGTGTGTGTGTGTGTGTGTGTGATACTTTTAACCCGCAGCGACTGGCCCTCTTCCGACACTGACGAGCGTGGTGTCTGTGCATGTATGTGTGTGTGTTTTCTGTGTGTGTGTGTGTGTGTGCATGTGTGTGAGACTTTTAACCCGCTGTGACTGGCCCTCCTCCGACACTGATGAGTCGCGCTTCATTCTGGCGCTCTGTGGCACTGTCACCAGTGAGTGATGGGTGTGTGTGTGTCTGTGTGTGTGTGTGTGTGTGTGTGTTTTCAGTGTATGTGTGTTTTTTTGGTGTGTGTGTCTGTGTGTGTGTGTGTGTTTTCAGTGTGTGTGTCTGTGTGTGTGTGTTTTCAGTGTGTGTGTGTGTGTTTTCGGTGTGTGTGTGTGCTTTCAGCGTGTGTGTTTGTGGTTTCGGTGTGCATGAGTGTGTATGCTTTAGGTATGTATGAGTGTCTGTGCATATTCTCACACATTCACATACATTCACACATACATACACACACACCACCACACAACCCACCCCATCCACCCACCCACACCTCACGCGCACACACACACACACACATTATACACACACACACACACACATACATACACACATTGATTGATGTGGATACTTATATAGCACCTATCCTCGGTTAGAGACCAGGCTCTAAGCGCTTTACATACACGGGGACATTTGCACTACAGGCTGCCTACCTGGGTAGAGCCGACTGACGGCTGCCACTGGGCGCTCATCATTCGTTTCCTGTGTCATTCAATCAGATTTCAGACGCACACACATACACACTCAGACAGACATGTAACATTTTACGTGTATGACCGTTTTTGTTTGTTTTTTTATTTACCCCGCCATGTAGGCAGCCATACTCTGTTTTCGGGGGTGTGCATGCTGGGTATATTCTTGTTTCCATAACCCACTGAACGCTGACATAGATTACAGGATCTTTAACGTGTGTATTTGATCTTCTGTGTGCGCATACACACGAAGGGGGTTCAGGCACTAGCAGATCTGCACATATGCTGACCTGGGAGATCGGAAAAATCTCTACCCTTTACCCACCATGTGCACTGAGATTCGAACCCAGGACCCTCAGATTGAAAGTCCAGCGCTTTAACCATTCGGCTATTGCACCCGTCATACACATATCACACACACACAAACACACATCACACACACACACCTTTCAACATCGCTTAGCCACACACACCCCCACCATGAGAAATGAGGGGGGAAATAATAAATAAATAAATAAATGCATATAATAATTCTTTTAAATCATTGTGCTTGTGACAGATGTGGCGGCATCAGCCTACGGACGTGATTACCTGATGGGCAGTGAGAACGGGCTGCAACTGGTGGACACCTTTCTCTCCTTCCTCTCACAGGCACCCCTCCACAAGAGCGCCAAAATCAAGAGGTAGAAGAAAAGAGCAGAAAAAAGGGAATTTTTATGATTTGGGGGAGGAGGAGAGGGAGGGGAGGGGGGGGCGAGATAGTGTAAACAGCATTTTTTTTTTTTTTTTTTTTATGTCAATTGGTGGATGCTAACCTCTTCTTCTCAAAGGCCCTCCTCTACAAGAGTGCTAAAATCAAAAGGTAGAAGAAAAGAACTGAAAAAAAGGAAGGAATTTGAATCAATTTGATTTTTTTTTTTTTTTTTTTTTTATAGTTTGTTTCTTATGGGAAACAGAGTTAGCAAGCAGTGTTGTTGTGTTGTTGCTGCTGTTTCTGGACTGCGATAGGTAGATTCAAACCTCTTTCTCTCAGAGGCCCTCCTCCACAAGAGCGCCGAAATCGAAAGGTAGAAGAAAAGAACAGAAAAAAGGAAGGAATTTGTTTTTCGTTTTTGGTGGTGTTTTTTTTGGTTTGTTTGGTTTTTTGGGGGTTTTTTTAAGGAGTAATAGTTAGCAAGCAGTGTTCTTGTTGCTGCTGTTTCTGGACTGCGATAGGTGGATTCAAAACTCTTTCTCTCAGAGGCCCTCTTCCACAAGAGCGCCGAAATCGAAAGGTAAAAGAAAAGAACAGAAAAAAGAAGGAATTTGTTTTTGTTTTTTGGTGGGTTTTTTTTGTTTTTGTTTTGTTTTGGTTTTTTTAAGGGGAAATAGAGTTAGCAAGCAGTGTTGTTGTTGCTGCTGTTTCTGGACTGTGATAGGTGGATTCAAAACTCTTTCTCTCAGAGGCCCTCCTCCACAAGAGCGCCGAAATCAAAAAGTAGAAGAAAAGAACAGAAAAAAAGGAAGGAATTTGAATTAATTTGTTTTTGTTGTTTTTTTTTAGGGGAAATAGTAAGCAGTGTTGTTGTTGTTGTTGTTGTTTCCGGACTGCAATAGGTAGATTCAAACCTCTTTCTCTCAGAGGCCTTCCTCCACATGAGCGCCAAAATCAAAAGTAGAAGAAAAGAGAGAAAAAAAAAGGAAGGAATCTTCTTCTTTTCCGTTCATGGGCTGCAACTCCCATGTTCACTCGTATGTACGAGTGGGCTTTTAGTTTTACGTGTATGACCATTTTTATCCTGCCATGCACGCAGCCATACTCGTTTTGGAGGGTAGTGTGTGTGTGTGTGTGTGTGGTGAGTGTGTTATCCAGGGGAGTCATAGAACGTACCTGAGATGAATTGACAGAACTTCATCCATAGTGTACACATGGTGTTTGTCTTTGCGTGTGTCACGTCGCAGCGTGCATGTTACTGTGTGTGTCTCTGTGAGTGGGTGGGTGGGGGCCAAGGGCGGGGGGTGTCTGTGTCTGTGTGTGTGTTAACTCACTCAGTACGGCCAGTCCTCTCTTCTCCTCTACACAGACCCTCGGATGTCCAGTGGGTGTCTGAATGACCCAACCTTTAGCTTCCGTCGTCAGAATTGTGGTATTCTTTGTCAACATTCACCTCTTCAGTATGAGAGCCTTCCACTTGCAATATTTTGATGGTGGTAATTGGGGTGAAATGCTGTTAACGTCTTCTCTTTCGCCGTTCGTGTGGAGAGAGTTAAATTGTGTATGTTTCTGATTGTATGTGTGTGTGTGTGTGTGTTCAGTTTAATGCTGATGGGCCTATGGCCACAACCCTGAGCATCAACAACAAGGGGTACAGTACTTGATGAACAAACCTGGCACTTTGCTCTCTCTTGGCTTGGCACCTGACAGGTGAGTGTTTGTTTTCTCCTTTGGTTCTTTTGTTTGACATCTGTCCACACTTGGGATTTTACATGAAAGTCCATCCCCTTCCCCACCCCACCCTTGCACCGTGTAATCACTACTTTCCTTATTCTCCTCTCCTCAGTTTGCATACAAGTAGGTGGTGTGTGTGTTCATCCATTCTTTTGTTTGGCAGCTGAAATGAAATGAAATGAAATGAAATTATGGTGCTTAGAGCCTCGCCGACCACTAAGGCCATTTCAAGGCTATCGCCGCAGCTATCCACAATATATTTTCTTTAATCAAAAAGATTTGTTGTTTTTTGCGATGATTATGACTGATAAAACATGATAATTTTCAATTGTTCAGAGGAGAGACATACAAAGTCTTTACGTTCTTTAATTTGTTGAAATGAAGGCATAGTGGAGTGATGGCCTAGAGGTAATGCGTCCACCTAGGAAGCGAGAGAATCTGAGCGCACTGATTCGAATCACGGCTCAGCCGCCGATATTTTCTCCCCCTCCACTAGACCTTGAGTGGTGGTCTGGACGCTAGTCATTCGGATGAGACGATAAACCGACGTCCCATGTGCAGCATACACTTAGCACACGTAAAAGAACCCACAGCAACAAAAGGGTTGTTCCTGGCAAAATTCTGTAGAAAAATCCACTTCGATAGGAAAAACAAATAAAACTGCATGAAGGAAAAAATAATTTTAAAAAAAAAAGGGTGGTGCTGTAGTGTAGCGACGCGCTCTCCCTGGGGAGAGCAGCACAAATTTCACACGGAGAAATCTGTTGTGATAAAAAGAAATACAAATACAAATATTATTTATCAGTTTTGTGATCTATCATGATCGATAAAACATTACTATTTTTCAATGGTTCAGAAGAGACGAACGGGGAAAATCGCATCAACACCCTCCGCCTCTTGCAGTCATTGGTGGCAGAATGCGACGGCAACACACCAGCCCAGTTTCTGCAACCGGTAAAGATTAACATTTCTCTTTAGTGTCCGTCTGTGTACAGTTTGAGGTTAAAAGTTTGAGGTTTCATGCAGGTATTATGGTTATATGCATGCGCATGTTTATGTATGTATTTTTTTTAGTGTGTTCAAATTTCGTGTATGTACTTCAAAAACCATTTATTATTTTCGTGAATGTTTTGATTTTGTTTGGGGGGGGGGTTGTTTTTTTTTCCCTGAGGGCTGGATGTTAAAAAGCATGTGCATACTTATTCCACTTCCCTCATTCATAAATGTTCATTCGTTCCTTCGTTCATTTTCTGTGTTGAAGATTCCATGCAGACTGCTACAAACGCTGTCCAACGACCACCGCAACAAGCAAATCGCTGATCTGGCCTCTGACCTTTTGTCTGACCTCGACGCCATTGGTGCTGAACATTAGATCCTCCCCCTCCTCCAACTTCTCTCACCCGGATTTGTTTTTTTCGCCAAGATGTGCGCTTCTGCTTTGTCAGGTGACTTGGAGAAATGGACCCCACCCCTGCTCGTCAGCTACCATCACTAACACCCGGGCCAATTTTGACGGGTGGTTTTTTTTTCGGACCTCTCATGTAAGTTGAAGTATTTCATTGACAGGCGCAATAGCCGAGTGGTTACAGCGTTGGACTGTCAATCTGAGGGTCCCGGGTTCGAATCACGGTGACGGCGCCTGGTGGGTAAAGGGTGAAGATTTTTACGATCTCCCAGGTCAGCATATGTGCAGACCTGCTAGTGCCTGAACCCCCTTCGTGTGTATATGCAAGCAGAAGATCAAATACGCACGTTAAAGATCCTGTAATCCATGTCAGCGTTCGGTGGGTTTTGGAAACAAGAACATACCCAGCATGCGCACCCCCGAAAACGGAGTATGGCTGCCTACATGGCGGGGTAAAAACGGTCATACACGTAAAAGCCCACTCGTGTACATGCGAGTGAACGTGGGAGTTGCAGCCCACGAATGCAGAAGAAGAAGGATCTCATTACTTTGAGGGTGAGAGGTCTTGCTTTTTTTCCGCATCTCTCTCATCAATGAAACTATTTCATTACTTTGAGGGTGGGGATTTTCCCCCCCCCCCAAGTCTCTCGCATGAGTGGAAGAATTCCACTACTTTGAGGGGTGGGTGGGTTTTTTTTCCCCCCAATTTCTTGCACTAGCTGGTATTTAACTGTTGGATGTCCAAACAAAATTTCCATCTTCATGTCTATTGAAGTTTCACATCATTTGTGTGTGTGCATGTGTTTGTGTGTATGTGTGTGTGCATGTGTGTGTTTGTGTTTCTGTCTGAAAAAGGTGTCACTTCAAAGCTGATTACTTGTCAGACCTAAACTTTGGAGTGAACTTTGGAGTTGCAGCCCACAAATGCAGAAGAAGAAGGATATTTTTCTCATTTTCCTGTTTCCTTTCTGCTTGTTTTTTTTGTTTGTTTGTTTGTTTGTTTTTGTTTTTTTGTTTTGTTTTTGTTTGGGTTTTTTTGTGGTTTTTTTTTCTTTGCACAGATTAATTTGAGTTTTTGTGTAATTTACGTTAAAATTAAGTTTGTTTCCATTTCTAGAGAGACCACTGCCTTAACTGCCATGTAGCATATCGTGTTTGAACCAATGCTTGTTATGTGTTCACATTCTGGTAATTGTATTGTTTTTCCTGAATAAGTGACCATGTGTTTGTGTATTGTATGCTGTGTGTGCTTGGTGTGTGTGTGTGTGTGTGTGTGTGTGTGTGAAGGCGAACTGTAGGCCAATTGTGTTAGAACCAACACTTTGGTAATTGCATTGTTTTACCTGAATAAGCAACCATTTAAAAGTACATGACACACACACACACACACATACATACAGATAATGCATGTGTAAATAACCACATAAATACATCAGGGAAAAAAATCAAAAATACTTTTTCTCACACATATGTCCATGCGCACACAGAGGAACAGGTACACATACAAACTTAACACAATAACGATTTAATAGTCTGTTTTTCCATATTGAAAGCAAGTTTATGTGTACACATATATTACCAGTGATGCATATATATATATATATATATATATATATATATATATATATATATATATGCACTGCTGATGATTCACAAAAGCTACTCAAAATTATGGTAACCGCAAACTACACACAACAGGTGTAATCCAATACGTTTACAAAAATATCACAAACTACGTTCATCTCATAAAAAAGAAAATCAAAACATAATAAAAAAAGTAATTACAAACAACATTTATCAGGAAAAAAAATCTACTACAAAAATAGCTACTTTCACTGTTTTCTCAATGCTGTGAATACAACAGCCTCAGTTTCAAGGTGGCATCAAATAGTGCAGACTGATCCACAAGCACTACACCATGTCTGCTTTTAAAAACAAACAACGAAAAAGAACACAACAGACACAGCCAACTGAACTGGCAAGTGGAATATTTATTAGATTTATGGAAAGATATCTCAGTGTAAAAGAACCAGTGCTGATGAAATTTGTATGTAGTGTGTGTGTGTGTGTGTTGAATGTGAGTTTGTGTGTGTGTGTGTGAGTGAGTGTGCAGTATGTGAGTGTGTTGTGTGTTTGTATGTGTGTGTGTGCCTCCAACCTTCACTTTTTCTTCCTCCAGATGGAAATTTCCAGCACACAATTCAATTTCCAGACAGTGAAATCGTTGTTCATAGGTGAAAGAGCCCCTGGCTTACCCAATGGTGGGGGGGGGGGGGGGGGGGGAGAATATTCTCCTCCCCCCCCCATCTCCCCCTCCCCCCAACACCCAATACAAGACACACACTCCAACACCACTGCCTTGCAGCTCTGTTGCATAATTATCATAACAAGATGAAACCATGTGGCATTAATTATAACAAGAGATTTGGATCAGACAGGGACACCACACACACACACACACACACACACACAAATACCAAGATGCCACCCATGCCAAAATAATTACACCAGCTAAATCTTTTTCTACCTTACGTGGTGGTGTCCAGTATATGCTGAATCAAAACAGTCACAAGTGAACACCACTCCACAGCAATTACCTGAATACCTCGCAAACCCCTTCTCCTATTTACCATATATCATTTCATTTCATTGTGTGTGTTCAAGTAAGTGAACGCACGTCTGTCAAAATCACCTTGTAGTGAAGAGGCAGTAAACCAGAGAGAAGTAAACTTGCAGGGTCTCCTCTGGTGTGTGACTTCCAGACAATCTAACATAGCTTCCTGTGGACTGCTCTGACAGACGAATGCTGGTGTGGCTGCTTGAGCAGCAAAGAAACGAAGCAGTTTTTTGGGGGGAGCAGCGGGGGCGGGGGTATGCTTTTTTTTAGTCTTCGATCATTAAGAAACTGACTCTGATCAAGAAAACTATTGGATGGGTTAGTTAGTTAGTTAGTTACATTTATTTGGGTGAAGCGTGGACACCTGCCTCAGGTGCTGTGGCTGATGGGGATAAACCATCACCCCAGGGAAGCTGAGTTTCAGAGTCCTGACAGGTAAACACCTGGAACATTTTCTGCACAGGATGAAATAAAACCACCACCAAAGATGTACTGGGATATATTGTTCTTCTGATCTTGTGCAGAACACACACACACACACAACATACACAAACACACACACATACAAAAAACACAAATACATACATATGGACACACATACACAAACATGCGCATACACACACACATACATATATACACGCAGACTGCAAAGATTTGGTCACTGCTGCGAAACCTAAGACTCCACCCCTCCCCAGTAGGCATGACTGTGAGGAGGATGAAGACTTGCAACACAGACAGGGGCAACACATCCCTTCACATTGCAGAGGGCACATCCGTCATTACAAAGGGAATAACGTCACAGCCACAAAACTCTATTAACCACTCCTACCTTCATCCAAACACCCCCAAAATGTTGATGTTTAAGGTCCTACAGTTCTTTTACAGTCTCAGGCAAAGTGATTTCACATCCACTGTATCTAGGGGTCTGCACAAAAAGGCAGGGCTTCCCTCGATCAAACCCTGATCATTATCATCCACAAGGCACAACCAAGAAAAAAAGAAGGAAAAATCCTTCCATGGTGATTTTCATGCAAAAATGGAAAAACGTGTGAAATCAGAAGAGCGCAATTCATGACAGAATGTGCATGTCACTGAAGAAATATTCAACTGCATACACTGTGTCGTTACAACAGAAAATCAATGATGCACACTTTGTGAGGAATGTACTCTCTGTAGTGCCATGTGCAAGTCACAGCACAAAAAAGACAACAACAAAATAACAAAGAAAAACAACATATTACAGAACATCATTATCTTTACACACTTTAGTTTGGGGCCAGAATAACACCGTTGGTAGATGCGTGGACTTCTAACCCTAAGGTCAGGAGATTCAAATCTCCACCAAGCCTTTTCCATTCAAGATGATTTTTTTTTCCTGGGGAGTTAGCTTTGGTTCTGACTCCATTCCCTACAAGTCTTGAAAGAGACTATAAACCAAGGTTACTGTGTGTTAACGCATGCCTCACATCTTGCATACACCCACGACAAATTTTTTTTTTTTTTTTAAAGCAACACCTACCCCCTCTCCAGATCACTACCATCGCCATAAACAGTGAAAGGTGATGGTTGAAAATCAAATTTTGAAAAAAAAAAGGTTAAAAGGTCCTGTAGCCTCTTTCAGCCATCAGGACTGGATTCCTATCCACTGTGTCTAGGGCTCGGCATAGGAAGGCAGGGCCTAATCCTCTCCTTCCGCTGCTTTTACTGATCTGAAGGTTTTAATGTGTGCGGATTTGATTTATAAAACGTGAACAGTTAGCACACAATCCTGAAGCTCTTCTAAAAATTCATGGACAGAAATCATGATTTTGGTGAGTTGAAGGGCAGCTAAGAATAGACGAGAACGTGACACTCCCGGGATCGTTAAAATCCGCAAATAAGCCGCTTCATTGTATAAGCCGCAGAGGTTGAAGCTGGGGTAAAAAGTCGCGGCTTATAGACTGAACTTTAAGGTAATCAACTTTCCACAACAGAAGTCTGGTACCCATTCACACCTGGGTGGAGTGAGGAAGGTGCACTTCCCAAAGACACAACGACTGGGATTTGAACCCTGATCAATGGTGTACACAGGATCAGAAGTCCTACGCATAACCGACTCTGCCATGACACCTCCTGATGAAGATGGACAAGATCAAACGACAACTGCATCCGCTGAACATTAAAAAAGAAGGCACCAACACAGAGAAGCAACAAACTGGTAAGGTAACAAAGAAGAAATCAGCCACTGTGTTATCACAATTTGTAAATGAAACAGCACTAATTATCTCCCCACCACAACCTGCTTTGCTCCCTCTTCCCTGTGACAAACCTCCACCAACACGCACAAAAAAAAAAAAAAAAAGAAGAAGAAAATCAGTATTCGTTGTGTGAAGGTATGGACGAACAAGAACATGACAAGGAAGGAGTGAAGAAAGGCGGTAAATTTGTTAAAATGACCCGAAGGCACGGTCTTGAAAAGGCAGGATTCATGATATATACATGGCACAAAGCATAAGTAGATCCATTTTTTACACCAGCAAAGGAATTAGAAAAGTTATCTTCACCACAAAAATTTGCAAACAAAGCGGAGAGGAAAAAAGAGATCTACTTTTACATGAGAAAAGAATATTTATGTGCTTCATGCCTTCTTTTTTTCTTTCCTTTTTTCCGGTTTTTTGTTGTTGTTTTGTTTTTTGTTTTTTGTTTTTTTTTTGGTTTTGTTAAGTACATCATATTTTTCATAAACTGAACTGACATCCAAATGACTGATCACAACATATCAGTTGTTGTACACAAACTTTCAGATAAACACAACATGTCAGATGTAAGGAAAATATTAGATACAAATGGCACAGACTTGCAGTCACACAGATATTCACACATACACACACATTCTGATACACATGCACACAGTGAGAATAACACACACACACACATACAGATGCATACACATACAGAGAATGTCATTCACACATGAACACAAGAGAAACACAGACAAACACACACACTCCCTGTCCCCTCTAGGAAGAGAGCATCTGACACTTCAGCGCACAGCCCAGCTGACTGCACAGGGCTATACCATGACTACCCAGCTATATAAACATTCAACCATGTTAAACATAAAACTGTCACATCAACCAAAAAAAAATGAAGAAGAAAAACCTTCAAAACACAGTTCATGACAAAGTATCTTAACCAATAAGCTCTTTAAGGTAACTAAGAGTAGGCAGTGCTGAGAGCATCAGTCCTACCCTTGATTTATCATCCCCAGATTACATAAAAAAATTTAAAAAATTTTAAATTGCGGGGGGGGGGTTAAAAAATACTCAAAGCCTAACCAAAAAATACATATAAAGAGGCCATACAGGCAAATAACATTGCGGAATGGGCAGCTAGTGCCCATCCCAGTGTTTACAGTCTCAATACCTAATCACCAAAGCAAAACAGCTCCGACAGTACATCACAGACTGTGGAAAGGAGGAAAAAAAACTGTCAAGGCTTGCTGGAGAAAAAAAAAAAAAAAAGAAAGAAAGGGGAATGGACTGGGAAGGCTAAAATGCAGACATAGTAAAGGAAACAAAAAGGCAGAAGTAAAGAGAGCAATAGAAAAGAGAAAATTTCAAGCACAGAATTTCCAGAAGACATGAATGCTGGTTATACTGGAAGACCCCCAGCATCCCACAGGGAAGTCTAGGACAGAAAAGTAGAACAAAGGAAATAAAGCAATGAAGAAAAGAAATGTCCTAAATACAGAAACTGAATGGAAAAAAAATGCTGATAATTCCTACTCCCTTCCCCCCTTCCCATCCCATCCACAAAAAAATTGTTTCAAAAATGACATAAACAGATACAACATAATAAGTAATTCAAAGAAGTAATAATTCACTAATTAATGTGATACCAACCAAAACTAAAAAGTTTGCCGTTGTAATATATACCAAAAAAAAGCAGTTTACTATAACATTTTAGCACTAAATGGGTGCTACTGTTTTAGGTACTGTACTTACTAAGTTTTAAAGGTTATAACAGCTGTTGTAATATTTGGCAAAATAATGGAACACCCTTTTTTCTCTGTCAACTGAAGGGAAGGGAAATACACATGCACACACACTAACACACACATACACTCACAAAAAATAAAAATTTGAAAAAGCGCACACATATGCTAACATACAAACACACAATAATACATACACATCCACAACCACAGATAAAAACAGGATGCATTGAAAACAATACAAATTATTTAACATTAAACTCAGATAAAATAAATAAAAATGGATTTGCTGAATGTCATAAACTTAATAATACTTTTTCATTATCAACAGTACAATAAATACTACAGAGTTTGTTTTCAAGAAACCACAACTGGCTACTATTTTTTGTTTTTGTTTCTTAACCTACAAAACAACAACAAATACATTATTTTCCAAGAGTGCTGTGTGCAATTACCTATTAGTCTACCACCAATGCTTCTAAGTAAGCACCACATCAAAAGTCTCCGTTAAGACAGGATAAAACCAACAAGAGATCAGGAGTTACCATCACCAACAATCAAAATCATGCTTACTTACCTTCCTCCAATCGGAATTCAGCTCAGAAATTAACAACTGTAAACCTGATGCCACCATCTTCAGAAAATCAAAACCCAGTTTCTACTTCTCCAATCACCAATCATGAAAAAAAGCAGATTGAGAAGCAGAACCAATGAAAAACCACCTCTGTAAACCAAACATACCAATCCAGAGTCAACAGTAATGTACAAATCACAAACCTGGACATCATCCACATACGTGTATGTCCGCTTTCCCACCACCCCATTGTCAGCAGTAAACAACTGACCAATCCAAAGCCAGCACAAGTTAATAAACCTACAGACCAATCAAAACTCGGCTTTAACAAACAATCGGGGAAGACATCCAACGCACCAGCTGCAAAAGATCTTTCCAATGTTATCACGCACTTAAAAAATGAAATACTTATTCACCAGTGCTCTCTTCAAACAACCTCAACAGATCCCTGATCACTTCAGAGAGCAATCCAACTCCATAATGGTATCACTTTTCATCTATATATACATATATGTATATATTTGAATATATCTAATGCTGATTAGATTACACAGACCGTGATGAAACACACTGGCAACCAATACTGTCCGCTCTACAAACATGACCAGGGCAGTACACAATACCCTAAAATACTCGTTTTTCCTTCCAATGTTGATACAAACATACACAATCCCAGAGTTGTAACTGCAGCACAGAGAGGGAGGGTGAAAAAAACAACAACAAAACTCAGTCATCTGTGATACAGTCCCTCTGCATGGTAACTGGACAACAAAGCAGCGTGGCTGGAGGCGGTTAGTAAAGCTAAGAAGCATGTGTGAAATGGGTGCCTGATGGCAATGCATCCAACTAGGAAGCATGGGTCCACAGGTTCCAGACCTCTTGGACTCAACACCTTGGATGCTGGCTTCATCATCTGGCATTCTACCACTAGACCACCACTCCACTGTACAATACAACACACATGATGTGTGTAGTCACAACACAACACAAAGGTTAACTCACTCAGTACGGCCAGTCCTCTCTTCTCCTCTATATATACCCCTCGGATGTCCAGTGGGTGTCTGAATGACCCAACCTTTAGCTTCCGTCGTCAGAATTGTGGTATTCTTTGTCAACATTCACCTCTTCAGTATAAGAGCGTTCCGCTTGCAATATTTTGATGATGGTAATTGGGATGAAACGCTGTTAACGTCGTCTCTTTCGCCGTTCGTATGGAGAGAGTTAAAGGCCCCGTAGCCTTTTACAGCCATCAAGACAGTAATTCATATCAACCATGTCTAGAGCTCAGCACACAAAGGTGTGGCCCAATCCTCTTCCACTTCCGCTTTTAACACTCTCCGACCTGAAGTCAGGTACCCGTTCACACTTGGATGGAGTGAGGAAAAATTGAAATAAATCACCTTTCCCAGGTACACAACACCATGCCGAAACTGGTCCTCAAACCCCGATCACTGGTGAACGCTGGACCAAGAGTCCAACCCCTTCCAAGGTTCTCCATTGATTTCACAGACAGCGGCTTTTGACATAAAGTCTATATTACAACATGAGTTATAACTACAAAACAAATCGCAGCGCCATGCCACTACTTAAACACATTACACAAAAACAAGGCATAGAAAAGACAGGAATGATTCCTGTCAAATCTGCATGATGCAGTAGTCAATGAACAAAACGTACACTTCACACTCGGTGCTGTAGCCTGTCCAAGCTCAGCTGTCTGCACACAGAACCAATACTCTTTCTTTTTTTCTTTGATGCAGTGTTCACTGAAGAACAGACATTTCATACTCAGTGGTGTGGCCTGTCCTAGCTTAGCTAGCCCCACACAGAACCAATATCCTTTCTTCTTTTCTTTGACGCAGTGTTCACAGAAGAACAAAGACATACCATACTCAGTGCTGAAGCCTGTCCAAGCTCAGCTAACCACAAAAAGAACCAGTATCTTTTCTTTTTTCTTTGTTGCTCAAGGCCCAGCCCACCACACAAGGCTGAAAAACTGTAATTACTGATCCCACAGAATCTGAAAAAAAAAAGGAAAAGAAACTTAGGTACAAGTCCTGTCACATACAAAACACATAAACATAAGACTTAACTCCGATGTTGACCATTCTGTCAATTTTTCATCCAAGTACTTAAAAAAAAAAACACACACACAGAAAAACCCAACTAACCTGAACATAAACAATATTACACACTATTATGAAAATCACACACACACACACACACATATATCAGAAAGGAAGAGACAACAGGAAGAAAAGGAGAAGAAAGAAAGAAAACCAGAAACTAAAAGAGCTGGTGAAAGAAAAGAGGAAATTTCCAGCACAGAATTCACAGAAGGCAGGGACACTATTTACACTGAAAGAGACCCCCCACATCCCTACATAGGGGGAAGGTCAGCACCAAATAACTCACCACAACGGAACATGTGCACGCGCATTTCCACCACTACAAGATGCGGTGCGTTTTGAAGGCATCAGGTGATACAAGCACACAGGACACAGACACTGTTGATATATATGGTCTCCAGGGATAAAGCATTGCAACACGGTACTAAAACAGTCCTGAAGGCCACAAAAGATCACCATGGAACAACAACGCTGCTATTTTTCACCATTTTATAAGTACTGGGCAGTGCAGTGCCGCCCCAGCTGCCTGACCTCTCAGCAACCTGCGGCTGACCACATTCCTTGGGGAGCGAAGAGAAACAAATGACAGGGCTTGAAGCACCCACCTGTCTGATTGACTGGAACAATTAAACCTGGTGGAAATGCTCTCTCCACTTGTCTGTTCGCTTGGCAATCAGTTTTCCACAATGTCAGTGAAAAGATTGCTGAGTAGACTTAACACACTTCCCCCCCGTCCCCTTTTTCACTTTAACATCTCCACAAACCCCAACCTGGGTGTGGTATTGAAGAACTGTTCACAAATTCCTCAGTTGTGTGTCAAAGCCTGGGTCTCTGCAATTTTTTTTTTTTTTCAGTCAAGCCTACAAGCTGCAAATCAAAGATCAAAGAAACATGGCAAGGCATAAGTACTAAACAGTGTACTAAACAGGCATTGTTCCATAGGCTGTTCGGAAGTACTCACAGAATGACTATTCAAAGAAATGATCAGGAACGCTCCTATGACTGTTCGAAAGACATAATACGGTATGCGCATATGATTGTTATAATACACGCTCAGGAATGCTTACACGATTGTTCAAATACTTAATCTGGAATGCTCACAGAATGGTTGTTCAAATACATGATCAGGAATGCTCATATGATTGTTCAAACACTTCCATGATAAAAATGATCACAGAGTGATTGCTCAAACATTTCAATGATCCAAAATGCTCACACAATTATTGCTCACTTTTGGTGTCCATGAATGCTCACAATGTGATATTGTTCAGACATTGTTGTTCACAACTGCTCACAAAGTCCCTGTTAAAAACACATTTTTTGTCAGTGGGTGATTCGAACACTGGTTCAACACAAACTTGACACTGGAAGGGACACTCAGTCTGGCTCAATGACGACGAAGCCATTATTATCGTCAGTACCGGGGCCTAGGAACTATTGTTGAGGTCCTTCGTATGCTGAATCAGAACTGGCACTACCGAACATCACCGGAGTGACTCGGCAGCAACAGTGCAGGGTCTCCTCTGGGTTGCGGCCTCCAGAAAATGTAACATTGATAGGTCCTTGTGGACTGCCAGCACTGAGACTGTGGCAGATATACCTGGGCGTAGCTGTGTATGAGAACTCAGGATGAGAGGGGTTTTGGGGTTGCTGTCAGTGATTAAAAAAACAACATTTTTATTCAAGTTTTTTTTAACTCTGCAATATGCATCCATCAGAACTTGATCGCAATGCTACCATTAACTCACTCGGGACGACAAGTTTTCTCCTTGCTTTTCCCCACAGACGGCCCATTTGTAAGGGTTTGGAAAAAAATTACAAAAAATGCAAAATACTGTGTAAGAAAATGAAACTTTCAGAACTGGTTTATTACGTGTTGAGCTATGACATAAAAAAAAATCAAATTTCTCATCTTATTTTAACAGTTTTGCCATATGTAGAAAATACTGCCAATTTTTCACCCCGAATCACCATACCCATGCTCGCTTTCTGCATTAAATTCGCTTTCTTCTTCGTCATCATCCACCTCTTCAATGTCCAACCCTTCAGTTTGTAGTATTTCAAGTACTTCGGCAACCCAAAAACGTTGCCATCACTGCCTTGTTCTCTTCACAACATTCTAAGAGCCCGCTTTGCTAACAGGCTGGCACACGAGCAGTCGACCGGTCAGTGACTTTGTCAACGTGTGTGCGAGACAGGCCACACATCCCAGGCTGACCAATCATACTGTTCGATTGTGGAGTGACCCAGAATAGCGCACTCTGCTTGGCTAATCACAAAATCACGTGTACAGCGCATGATGGAATTTTACTTTCGGAGAATGCTATTCCATTCCTTCGTCCGAATCCGAATACGTTTTGTGTAGGAATGCGTGAGCATTCCTTCATCCGGAGAGAGTTAAAGCCAATTTTCTTCAACAAGAGTCATCAGTGTTCCTCAACACCAATGAGACCTGAACACCTGGGAAGCTGTAGCTTCAGAACAATGGGCTCAGAGGCAGGCAGAGCAGAAGGGCCTTTCCAAGTTAAAAGAGACACTTGCCCAGAAAGGACCAAAGCCAGACAGACCACCATTTGGCTTCTCCTGTGTGCAGCATACGAGTGTCTGTCACTCCTGTATTTGTATTTGTATTTCTTTATATCACAACAGATTTCTCTGTGTGAAATTTGGGCTGCTCTCCCCAGGGAGAGCGCGTCGCTAAACTACAGCGCCACCCATTTTTTTTGTATTTTTTTCCTGCATGCAGTTTTATTTGTTTTTCCTATCGATGTGGATTTTTCCACAGAATTTTGCCAGGAACAACCCTTTTGTTGCCGTGGGTTCTTTTACGTGCGCTAAGTACATGCTGCACACGGGACCTCGGTTTATCGTCTCATCCGAATGACTAGCGTCCAGACCACCACTCAAGGTCTAGTGGAGGGGGAGAAAATATCGGCGGCTGAGCCGTGATTTGAACCAGCGCGCTCAAATTCTCTCTCGCTTCCTAGGCGGACACGTTACCTCTAGGCCATCACTCCACTTAAGAGCATAGGCGTTAACTGTTGTCACTGTGCTCCTCTCCAAGGTTTCTATCGTTGTTGGATTCATGTTTGTTCTTCCTTTCTTTTAGTTCTCTCCTTGTCTCAAAACAAGACACCCCCGACCCTACCAAAAAAAAAATATATATATATATCATATGCAAAAAACAACAACAAAAACAAGTTATAAAAATTGAACTCAATACGTCAAAGCGTCAAAAAAGAAAAACAAAAACAACTTGAAAAAAAAAACCCCAAAAACCACACAAAAAACCCACCCTCACATGTGCCTTCATCATCTTACACACCCACCCCAGCTACTTTTCTTCAGATTGATTATCTGATGTCACACTCATTATCTGTCTTAAATAGATAATACGATACATAGGTAGACAGATGACTCACTCAGAAGCCACACCGCTATGATGACGGCGCCACCCTCCCCTCCCCCACTCCCTCCAGCTACTTTTCTTCAGATTGATGATCTGATGTCACACTCATTATCTGTCTTAAATAGATAATACGATACATAGGTAGACAGATGACTCACTCAGAAGCCACACCGCTTTGATGACGGCGCCACCCTCCCCTCCCCCACTCCCTCCAGCTACTTTTCTTCAGATTGATGATCTGATGTCACACTCATTATCTGTCTTAAATAGATAATACGATACATAGGTAGACAGATGACTCACTCAGAAGCTACACCGCTTTGATGACGGCAGTCCATTTTCCACAAAACCAAAACCAGATGTAAATGAGAGCCGCGGTCTTCAACATTATTTATCAGCAATCAAGCACTTAGCAGCCTTCCACTGAATCCAATCAATGCAATTTGGTGTTGAGCACTTCTTCTGTTGTTGTTGTTGTTGTTTTTCTTTCTTTTTCTCCTTTTTCTTTTCACGCTCACTTCCACCTCAGAGAAGTTTCTTCACCGCCTGTCTTTTGGAGTCAGCCATTCTGGTGTACAGGTTTTAGCTGTGCACAATTTGGACTGATCTTGTCCGGGAGTCGACGCTTCCTCAGTTTATTTCCCAGATCCATAAAGCTGTGTTTGTTCAAAGTGCAGAATAAGTTACAGAAGCACCAAACAACCAGACAGCATCTGCACTTTGATTCCACCTCGAGCAGACACATTCAATTCAGTCTTTGCTCGTGCTTGACTGACTTCATCAGATCCACAAAGACACGCCGCTCCTCTGTTTTCAGATCATTCCTTCCGATCACACTGATTTTAAGCAAAATATCCACTGGCTTCCTTTGGGTAGCAGAAAGAGTCTACTACAAATTATCGTTTGCTTCCCTTGGATGAATTCTGCTGTCACGTCCTGCCTGTCTGATATATTGCATGCTTCATCATGAGTCATATCATTCCCGCAATTCTACACAGTTGGGTTGATCTTGCTACAAAAGGACAGCTTGTGATGAGACCTCCGTATTTCAGGCTAATATTGTAAGAGCTCTCTCTCTCTCTCTCTCTCTCTCTCTCTCAGTCTATTTTGTCTGTATCCCATACCTTCGTTTATTTGGTTATATCACCCCTTCACATTCTTGTTGTTGTTGTATTGGTGGTTGTTTGTGTTGTTCTATTGTAACGAAGTTTAAAAAAAACTAGTACTGTGAAACATGAAATTATGTCAAGTGCTTAGAAAGAACTTTTGAAATTAGGACTAACAAGTACCTATTGTTATCATTTTGATGAACAACTACCGCTCTTTTCGGATGCGTCTTGTCAGAATGTTGCTTTTGTCAATGTGTTCCAAAACCAGGGAGAAAAATCCAATCCGTTCTTCACAACGTCCTCTTTCCGACAGATGGAATGATGGGAAAACTAACATACCATAACAATGTAACAAGGAAACTCGCTTAACAAGCTAGACTTAGGACTTTTCACATCGCCTAAAGTGATTTCGATGATCGTCATAATCAATATCATTACCACCACTACGGGTGGTGTTGTTATCATCATGATTGCAATAAGACCAGTCGATTAGGAAGGGCAGACTGTGGCGATTCACATCTAATTGAAGTGCACTTCTTATTAACATAGATTATTGGTAATCAGATCTCATCATTCGTGGACATTGCGCCTTATTCTTAGCTGCCATGATCATCCACCTTTTAACATAAAAAAACTTAGAGATCAGAAGCTGACGCTGCCATCAGGCCGTGCAAATAAATGGAACTGAAGCCTGTTTCACGTGTGTGCGTTCAGAAATAAGAGCGGTGATAAACCACGTCGTTTCAATGGAACCGTTATAACGCCTCCAGACACGTCCAGCAAGATGACTCCCAAAAGAACTACACCTGAACTCAATCAGCCAGACTTGGATACTGTCAGCCGGGTGCTCTGAGTCCTAGCAGGGCAACTGAAGCTCCACAGTAGCAAAGACTTCCATGTCATGTTAGTGAACATGTATGCTTCTCCTGAAGACACCAACGACTTCAATGAATTTCCAGGTAAAGAAGATGATGAACAAAAAGGAAAGAAGAGGACAAAGACACATGCTTCTCGAGGAAAGGCTGACGATGCCTTTGCCGCCATCAGTCAAACCAGTTAGGCAGACCTGTCAAATAA
>JAAQRG010014536.1:0-21773 GCA_011634625.1 Babylonia areolata
GAGCGACGAAACGACAGGTGTGGGTACACTGGCAGTCGCAGCCGCAGACCTGCACGCAGGCGGTTCAGGCCATAGGGTCGTTCTTCATCGACAGGAGCAGCGATGGAGTTCGGCAGCCGTCTGAGCGTCTGAGCAGCCCTCTTTAGGAACGCACTGCTCACCTCCCTGGCATGAGGAAGGGGCTAGAAAAGGTGCCCTAAAATTGCCTGCTCCATATCACCCTGGCCAGCATACCGCGGCTGGCGGGGACCCTACATCAGCGGTCGAAACAACAAGAAAGAAAAGAAAAAAGCAAGGATCGTTCCTCTCACCATTGGTGCTTGGAACATAATGACTCTCCTGGACAGAGATAACGCGGACAGACCCCAAAGGAGAACCGCACTAGTTGCATCCGAACTCGCCAGATACAATGTCGACATCGCAGCCTTGAGTGAGACTCGGCTTGCAGGCGAAGGCGAGCTCTGTGAACGGGGATCTGGTTATACCTTCTTCTGGAGTGGACGAGGAAGCGAAGAGCGACGTGAGGCTGGTGTTGGTTTTGCAGTAAAAACAGCACTTGTCAGCAAGCTAGCTGGAATCCTAAAGGGAGTCAACGATAGGCTTATGACCATGAAACTCCCACTGGCATCTGGCCAGAAGCACCTCACCATTGTCAGTGCCTACGCCCCAACCATGACCAACCCGGATGAAGTGAAGGCGAAGTTCTACGAGGACCTTCACTCTGTCATTGCTGCCATCCCTAAAGCAGACAAGCTCATCATTCTTGGGGACTTCAATGCTAGAGTTGGCTCTGACTACATCTCCTGGGATGGAGTGATTGGAAAGCACGGTGTGGGCCACTGCAACCCAAATGGATTGCTTTTGCTTCAGACATGTGCAGAGCACGAACTGCTGATAACCAACACAGTTTTCTGCCTCCCTACCCGTAACAGGACGTCATGGATGCACCCTCGCTCAAAGCATTGGCATCTCATCGATTACGTCATCGTCAGGAAAAGGGATAGGCAAGATGTACGTGTGACAAAGACCATGTGCGGCGCCGAGTGTTGGACAGACCATCGCCTTGTAGTCTCGAAGCTGAATATTCGAATCCAGCCCAAGAGACGCCCCCAAGGCCAGAAGGCTCCAAAACGGCTCAACATCGCTAAGCTGAAAAACATCACCATCAAACAGTCCTTTGTGGAGCTGCTGGAAGATCGTCTGGAATCCGCCTCTCTGAACAACCAGAATGTGGAGTCTGACTGGAGGACCCTGCGTGAGCTGATCTATAGTACAGCTTCAGAGACCCTGGGACCCATGATCAGAAAGCACAAAGACTGGTTTGATGAAAACTGTGATGAAATCAAGCAGCTTCTGGATGAGAAACGCCGTCTGCATCAAGCCCACCTGAGCAACCCAAAGTCCACATCAAAAAAGGATGCGTACAATGCCATCCGCAGGACTGTTCAGCAAAAGTTACGCCAGATGCAGGATAAGTGGCTGAGTGACAAAGCTGATGAGATCCAGGGATATGCTGACAGGCACGATATGAAGAGGTTCTATGATGCCTTAAAAGAAGTCTACGGCCCCACATCCTCAGGATCATCCCCCTCCTCAGTGCAGATGGGAATACCTTGATCACCGAGAAGGAGAACATTCTCGAACGATGGGCTGAGCACTTCAACAGTGTCTTAAATCGCCCTTCCTCCATAAATGATGAAGCCATAGACCGTCTCCCACAAGTCCCCACCAACGAAGCACTGGACGATCCGCCAACACTTCTTGAGACCCAGAAAGCAATCCGTCTGCTATCCAGTGGCAAAGCACCTGGCTCAGACTCCATACCAGCAGAGGTCTACAAGGATGGAGGCACTGTGCTGACTGAGAAGCTTCATCAGCTGTACTCACTCATGTGGAAAGAAGAGACGATCCCCCAGGATTTCAAAGATGCATCTATCATTCACTTGTACAAGCGAAAGGGGAACCGGCAAGCCTGTGATAACCATCGGGGCATTTCCTTGCTCTCCATCGCAGGCAAGATACTTGCCAGGATCCTACTAAACCGCCTCACAGCACACCTTGACCAAGGTCATTTGCCTGAGAGCCAATGTGGATTCCGGAAAGAGCGCGGAACCACGGACATGGTGTTTGCTGCAAGGCAGCTGCAAGAGAAATGTCAGGAGCAAAATGCTGATCTGTTCTCCACCTATGTCGACCTCACTAAGGCCTTTGACACCGTGAGTAGAGAGGGACTGTGGAAGATCATGGCCAAGTACGGATGCCCTCGGAAATTTATTTCCTTGGTCAGCCAATTCCATGAAGGCATGCAGGCTCGAGTCCAGGACAATGGCGAAACATCTGCTCCTTTGCTGTCACAAATGGTGTCAAGCAAGGCTGCGTCCTGGCTCCAACGCTGTTCAGCCTCATGTTCTCTGCAATGCTTACTGATGCCTTCAGAGATGGCGATGTTGGAATCGGCCTAAAGTACCGAACAGATGGCAAGCTGTTTAACCTCAGAAGGCTTCAAGCAAAAACGAAGGTCATGACAGACATCATCAGAGACTTTTTGTTTGCTGATGACTGTGCCCTCAACGCTGGATCTGAAGCTGACATGCAACTCAGCGTCGACAAGTTTGCCACTGCCAGCAGGAACTTCGGCCTTACCATCAGCACGAGGAAAACTGAAGTTCTCCATCAGCCAGCCCCAGGGAAACCCTACGTTGAGCCCAACATCACAGTCAACGGTCAGAGACTCAGTGCGGTGGGCGGTTCACATACCTTGGCAGCACACTGTCACGAAATGCGACCATCGACGATGAAGTGAATGTCAGGATTGCAAGAGCAAGTGCAACTTTTGGTAGACTCAGTGCAAATGTCTGGAACAGAAGAGGCATTAGTCTTGAGACCAAGCTAAAGGTCTACAGAGCAGTAGTTCTCCCCACACTACTGTACAGCTGCGAAACTTGGACAGTGTACCAACGACATGCCAAGAAGCTGAACCACTTCCACACAACATGCCTCAGGAAGCTCCTGAACATCAAGTGGCAAGACAGGACCCCAGACACAGAGGTGCTCGCAAAAACCACCCTTCCCAGCATCTTCACCATCCTGATGAAGTCCCAGCTTCGCTGGGCTGGACACGTGGCACGCATGCCAGACCATCGGCTGCCCAAAAGGCTCTTCTATGGCGAGCTGCAACAAGGGAAGAGATCACACGGAGGTCAGAAGAAGCGCTTCAGAGATGCTCTGAAAGTCTCTCTGAAAGCGTTTGATATCAACCCTGACTCCTGGGAAGAATCTGCAGTGGACCGTAACAAATGGCGCGCTGCTGTGCACAAAGGCGCCAAGTTGTGCGAGGCCAACAGGACTGCTGCAGCTGTTCAGAAGAGGCAGGCCAGAAAGTCACGGGCAAACAAGCTCCCTGACAGTGATATGCCTGTCTTTGTCTGCCCCAACATTTCGTGCGCAGATTGGACTATTCAGCCATCTGCGCACTCACAGATAGACTCATGAGCATCCTTCCCCCCACCCCACCACCACCCTCCCCCCATCCCCCGTCTGGATGACAACGATGGTCATCATCGATCTCGATGGACACACCACAATATACCGGCATTATGCAAGGGGCCGTTTATTGCTGACTATAACTGGCATTATGTATACTGTCATTACATTACGGACTATAAACTGGCATCATGCAAAGTGTCATTACATTACGGACTATAAACCGGCATTATGCAAAGTGTCATTACATTATGGACTATAAACCGGCATTATGCAAAGTGTCATTACATCACGGACTATATACCGGCATTATGTATACTGTCATTACATTACGGACTATAAACCGGCATTATGCAAAGTGTCATTACATCACGGACTATATACCGGCATTATGCAGTGTCATTACATTACGGACTATAAACTGGCATCATGCAAAGTGTCATTACATTACGGACTATAAACCGGCATTATGCAAAGTGTCATTACATTACGGAATATAAACTGGCATTATGCAAAGTGTCATTACATCACGGACTATATACCGGCATTATGCAGTGTCATTACATTACGGACTATAAACTGGCATCATGCAAAGTGTCATTACATTACGGACTATAAACCGGCATTATGCAAAGTGTCATTACATTACGGACTATAAACCGGCATTATGCAAAGTGTCATTACATTACGGACTATAAACCGGCATTATGCAAAGTGTCATTACATTACAGAATACAAACTGGCATCATGCAAAGTGTCATTACATTACTATCAACTGGCATCATGCAAACTGCCATTACATTACGGACTATAAACCGGCATTATGCAAAGTGTCATTACATTACGGACTATAAACCGGCATTATGCAAGGTGTCATTACATTACGGACTATAAACCGGCATTATGCAAAGTGTCATTACATCACGGACTATATACCGGCATTATGCAGTGTCATTACATTACGGACTATAAACTGGCATCATCCAAAGTGTCATTACATTACGGACTATAAACCGGCATTATGCAAACTGCCATTACATTACGGACTATAAATCGGCATTATGCAAAGTGTCATTACATTACGGACTATAAACCGGCATTATGCAAAGTGTCATTACATTATGGACTATAAACCGGCATTATGCAAAGTGTCATTACATCACGGACTATATACCGGCATTATGTATACTGTCATTACATTACGGACCATAAACCGGCATTATGCAGTGTCATTACATTACGGACTATAAACTGGCATCATGCAAAGTGTCATTACATTACGGAATATAAACTGGCATCATGCAAAGTGTCATTACATTACGGAATATAAACAGGCATAATGCAAAGTGTCATTACATTACGGACTATAAACTGGCATCATGCAAAGTGTCATTACATTACGGACTATAAACTGGCATCATTCAAAGTGTCATTACATTACTGAATATAAACAGGCATAATGCAAAGTGTCATTACATTACGGAATATAAACTGGCATCATGCAAAGTGGCATTACATTACGGAATATAAACTGGCATCATGCAAAGTGTCATTACATTACGGAATATAAACAGGCATAATGCAAAGTGTCATTACATTACGGAATATAAACTGGCATTATGCAAAGTGTCATTACATTACTGACTATAAACAGGCATAATGCAAAGTGTCATTACATTACGGAATATAAACTGCCATCATGCAAAGTGGCATTACATCACGGGATATAAACCGGCATTATGTATACTGTCTTTACATTACGGGCTATAAACTGGCATCATGCAAAGTGGCGCTTCTCTTTTTTTTTCTTTTTTTTTTTCGCACCTGATTTCTATGTGTGTTTTTGTTGTTTTGTTTCAGTTGATGTTTTGTTTCTCTTTCATCGCCTGTATATTTCTGGTAAATACTGTTCAACATAATCCTTGCTATGAAAATGATAACAAGTGATGACAACCGATATGTTGAAATTGATGACGACACAGACATGATTATGACGTCAATGTTGATGAGACTTGTACACATTGGATTGTATTGAATTGTATTGCTTCTTGTCACAACAGAATTCTCTGTGTCAGGTGACAACGACAACGCTGCTTTTAATACTATTCAACATCATATTTTAGTGAGGAAACTTACAGACCTAGATGTAACATCTGACCTTATTTTATGGATACGACAGTTTTTATGCGATCGGCCACAGCGTGTTTGTCTGAATGTCAGTTCTGGCTGGCCCATATTGTCTGAAATTATTACTGTGAATACTGGAGTTCCGCAGGGCTGTGTTTTATCCCCTTTGCTTTTCTCCCTCTACATTAACGACATCAGGTGCTCAGAACTTTTTCTCAGTCTTGTAAAATATGCTGACGACATGGCTTTAGCAGGTCTTTTAAAAGACGAGTTTTCAATTTCACAGTATTTAAAAAGAAATTAGAGTCATAAACTCTTTCTTAAAGGATAACTTTCTCGAACTGAACGTGGAGAAAACAAAAGAACTTATTTTAGGCAGTGAAAGGGACACACACACACAAAATCCAGTCATAATAGATCAGAAACAAGTGGAAATAGTGGACAGTTTTAAATATCTAGGGACTATAGTTGATCACAGTCTCACATTCAGTGAACATGTTGATGCCACTGCCAAGAAAGCTCACCAGAGACTCTTTTCTCTGCGAAAATTAAGAAGTTTTAATGTTAGTCCACACATACTTGAGCTGGTGTACAGAAGTCTGATAGAAAGTGTCATGGCTTTCAGTATTGTGTCTGGTTTGGCACCGACTGTAGTTAAAGACAAATTAGAACGAGTTGTAAACCTGGCCAGCAAAATCATAACCAAGCCCCAGCAACAACTGAACACCCTATACCAGTCCTAATACTTAGCAGAAAAGCACCCAAATTTTTAACAGATTCCACTCATCCACTTAACTCGTCTTTTCAGAAACTCCCTTCTGGCAGACGATGTAAAATCCTCTTGCAAAGAAGAATGTGTACAAAAACTATTTGTCCTCTGCTGTTGCTGAGATAAATGATTCGCTCAAATAACTAATCCTCCATTGCCTGTGACTTGTTTATTGTTACATGCAATATCTTTCTTCCTATATGTATGCATGCATGCGTGTAAAGAAAGAAATGAGGGAGGGGGATGGGGAAGTGTGTGCGCGCGAGCGGTGTGTGTGTGTGTGTGTGTGTGTGTGCGCGCGCGTGTGTGTGAGCGCGTGCTCAGTTATTGTTTTGCCGCAGAGGGGCGGGAAAGGAGTTTTACATGTTTTTTGTCTTGGTGGCGGTTGACCCTTCAACTGTGATTTCATGTTCTTAAATGGTATAATTATCTACTGAATATTTTCTTATTATATCATTGAAATGTTTCACTTTATCTTAAAATGTAATTTTTGTTTTCTTACCTAAATGTTTTCTTTTAACATGATAGTTAATATGTATGCTGTGATCAAGGAAGGGTGTGCCAGTTGCTCATTTGTTTTTTCGGTTTTATCTGTTGATGAGCATTTGTCTTTTTAAATGTTATTATTATCTTACTGAATATTCTCCTTTTTATAATGATTGAAACGTACACACAAAACGATGCATGCGCGCAAGCGGGCACACACGCAACACACACACAGTTGTTACACTCTGTAATAGTATCTTACCCACATGTTTTTTCTTTTTACATAATAATTGATGTGTGCATGGTGATAAGTGAAGGGTGTGTCAGTTTGTTTGTTGGTTTTTTTTTGCTGACGGGCATTTTATTTTAAGTGAGCCTAAAGAAAATTTTCTGTTTTTGGTTGAAGCAGATAATAAAGTATTTTGAATTGAATTGAATTGAATTGAAATGATGGGGTGGCCTGATGATTGTAACATTGATAATATAACAATAGTGACGGTTAAGCAAACGAGAGAGGCAACGAGAGAAAGAAAAAAGGGGGGAAAGAAATCAACGACAAAGAAGTACTGTTACGCTTCATGACACAAGGCACTATTCAAAACCATTGTTGCCAACGCACATATCAGTTTGGGTCAGTTTTTTTGTGTGATTTTTGGTAAAGATCTCACCACACCTTTTACGGACATCGGGGCAGTGAACTCCTACTCAAGTATCCAGGGTTCGGCATTGAAAGGCGGAGTCCAATCCTTCACTTCCGCCAGCTGGTCACGTCCGCATTCATACCTTGTTTGAGTGAGTGAGGAAAATCGGAGTAAAGTGCCTTTCCCAAAGATACAACACCATGCCGAAACAGGGCCTCCATCCCTGATCACTGGCGAAGACCGGAACAGAAGCCTAACGCCTTGCCGATTCTACTACAGCATTTCCGAAGTAATGGAAACAGAAATAAACCCTGAAACTTCCCCTTGCAGGCGATGACAGCAGGTCACAAGCATCGTGATGATGACGACGACGATGGTGATGATAACAGGTGATAACGAGAGTGACGATGAGGCGGTGACGATGACGATAACGTCTGGAGCAATGATCAGAAGAAAGAAGCGGCAAGGATTGTAGCCAGCGATCCGGGAGAAGAAGGGGAAAGGGGGAACAATTCTTCAGCAACTCAATTGGATTTGCGCGACAAGCCATCGACTTGCTACTGGTGCTAGCGAGTCGCCTGCTTATAGAGGAGCGGCCAGGCCAGGCGGCCGCGAGGCCTTGAGAGGCCCTGAGAGGCCCAAGAGGCGGGAGTTGATTAAGTCAACAAAGACGCGGACAGCGAGTGGACGTGGTTAGCGGGCTTCTCCCCAGCCAAGTGGCACGTTCCCGCTTCTCGCCGGTCCCCCCGGAGGATATTACAAGGTCTTCAGGGAAAATGAAATTCGATTTAAATGCCCGTTAAATCGCGTAAAATGAGCCGAATGGGATTTAGATTAAGACTGGCCCTGTTTACCAGGCCTTGCAATTGGCGGCGCAGATCCAGTTAGCACTTACAAGCAGGGGAGACAAGTCGCACGCCAGAGGCTTCCTGTGACCACCTTCCCTCCCTCCACCCACCCCATCCTCAGCCACTTGGCAGCATTGTGCCCCCACCCCCACCCCACCCCCAGGGGGGTAAGGGGGAGAGATGGGGCCGCTGCCGTGTTTGTATAGCGCTGACTACAAATGGCCAGAAAATATTGTTATTCCCAACATATTGCCGCCCTTATAGGATTACACCGGCACAGATTTGCGCGCCATTCTACGGGCCGCAGAGAGAAGAGGGGGAGGGTGTGTGGGCAGGGACACAGCGTCTTGTGTGTCTTGTTCAAACTGCCCCCCGCTTAATGCTGCCAATGGCTCATACATGGCTCCTAATCAGGGTGGGGGCAGGCTGCAGTGATACGATTTGTTGGCCCTCGCGTGTCCCCTCATTTGCTTGTTATCACTCTGCGTGCCGTGCCCGGACCCCGCAGTCAGCCTGACGCGGCGCTTCCGGCGTGGAGGATGTCGTTAGTTCTGTTGGGTGCCACTAGCGTCTGAGGGGTGTGTTCTGTCAGGTTCCAGTGATGTCTGTAAGGTTCATGTAATGTCTGTAAGGTTCCAGTAATGTCTGTGGGGTCTGTTCTGTTAGGTTCTTTTGATGTCTGTAAGGTTCATGTGAAGTGGTCTGTTCTGTCATATTCCAGTGTTGTCTGCAAGGTTCCAGTGATGTCTGTAAGGTTCATGTAATGTCTGTAAGGTTCCAGTGATGTCTGTGGGTCTGGTCTGTTAGGTTCATGTGATGTCTGTAAGGTTCATGTTCATGTGATATCTGTAAGTTTCCAGTGATGTGTAAGGTTCATGTGATGTGGTCTGTTCTGTGATGTTCCAGTGATGTCTGTGTGGTCTTTTCTGTTAGGTTCCAGTGATGTCTGTAAGGTTCATAATGTCTGTAAGGTTCATGTGATGTCTGTGTGGTCTGTTCTGTCAGGTTCAATGATTGTCTGTAAGATTCATGTGATGTCTGTGTGGTCTGTTCTGTCAGGTTCCAGTGATGTCTGTAAGATTCATGTGATGTCTGTGTGGTCTGTTCTGTCAGGTTCCAGTGATGTCTTTAAGATTCATGTGATGTCTGTGTGGTCTGTTCTGTCAGGTTCAATGATTGTCTGTAAGATTCATGTGATGTCTGTGTGGTCTGTTCTGTCAGGTTCCAGTGATGTCTTTAAGATTCATGTGATGTCCCTAAGTTTCATGTATTGTCTGTAAGGTTCATGTGATCTCTGTGTAGTCTCTTTTGTAAGGTTCAGGTGATGTCTGTGGTCCGTTCCGTCAGGTTCATGTGATGTCTGGTAGGTTCATGTGATGTCTGGAAGGTTCATGTAATTTCTGTGTGGTCCATTCTGTCAGGTTCAGGTGATGTCTGTGTAGTCTGTTCTGTCAGGTTCATGTGATGTCTGGAAGGTTCAGGTGATGTCTGTGGTCCGTTCCGTCAGGTTCATGTGATGTCTGGTAGGTTCATGTGATGTCTGGAAGGTTCATGTAATTTCTGTGTGGTCCGTTCTGTCAGGTTCAGGTGATGTCTGTGTAGTCTGTTCTGTCAGGTTCATGTGATGTCTGGAAGGTTCAGGTGATGTCTGTGGTCCGTTCCGTCAGGTTCATGTGATGTCTGGTAGGTTCATGTGATGTCTGGAAGGTTCATGTAATTTCTGTGTGGTCCGTTCTGTCAGGTTCAGGTGATGTCTGTGTAGTCTGGTCTGTCAGGTTCATGTGATGTCTGGAAGGTTCAGGTGATGTCTGTGGTCCGTTCCGTCAGGTTCAGGTGATGTCTGGTAGGTTCATGTGATGTCTGGAAGGTTCATGTAATTTCTGTGTGGTCCGTTCTGTCAGGTTCAGGTGATGTCTGTGGTCCGTTCCGTCAGGTTCAGGTGATGTCTGTGGTCCGTTCCGTCAGGTTCAGGTGATGTCTGTGGTCCGTTCTGTCAGGTTCAGGTGATGTCTGTGGTCCGTTCTGTCAGGTTCAGGTGATGTCTGTGCGGTCCGTTCTGTCAAGTCAAGTCAAGTCAAGATTTTATTTCATGATGGTAAATTGAATAAGCAACAATTGCTTTTTTACATCAAGCCATCGATGAAAATAATAATAATAATAATTAAAGAGAAGGGGAAAAAATGAAGAAAAAAATTGAAGAAAAAATTTAGGGGAGAGAGAGAGAGAGAGAGAGAGAGAGAGAGAGAGAGAGAGAGAGAGAGAGAGAGAGAAACAAGCAGAAGAAGAGCAACAACAACAACAAAATGCATATATATATATATATACAAGAATACTGTGATAAAGAAATACAAAATTGCATTTCCATTTCACACACACGCACACACACACACACACACACACACACACACACGCACACACACACACACACACACACCACTGAATACAAATTCTCGGACACAATTACACCATGCCCATCCCACCCACATGCACATGTTCCCCCATTTAGTGCAAAATCCTTGCCAACACAAGCATATACAAACATTTCACAATTAATAGGAATATTAGACTAACAGGTCAAAATTTGTATTACTGTTAATTATTTTCAATGAGGTGATTCTTCAGATTTTTCTTAAACACGTTTTCATTTACGATACTTTTCAGAGTGAGTGGGAGATTATTCCATAATTTTCCACCAGAATACAGAAAGCTGGATTTGTAAAGGTTGTTTCTTGGTCTGGGTATGCAGAGAATGTGGTTGTGTCTGTGTTCATTAGTTTTAAATGTGTCTGCAATCTTTTTTGGAGCATTTCCATACATAACATTATGCATGCAAACAGCTTTGTTGAAGTACAGCCTGTTGTGAAAGGATAATATATTAAGTTGTTTATAGTCCATTGGGGTCAGAGAGTTCGGTTTCAACAATACTATTTTCAGTGCTCTTTTATACATACGATGAATAAACTTTAAGTTTGTGAGGCTACAGCTGTCCCATAATCGATGCATAATCGATTACTGGCAGAATATGTGCACAGAAAAAGAGCTTTCGTGAATGAACATTAAGGATCTTTTTTATTTTTGTTAGTTGAAGTATTCTATTTGAGAGACGTTTACTTAAGCACTTCGTATGATCAGTCCAAGATAGATCTTTATCAATAATGACACCCAGAATTTTATGTGAATCTACCTCTTCAATTTTATTGACGCCTAGGAATAGTGGTTTGAAGTTATGTTTCATTTTTTGTCTTTTTTGTCGTGCACATACATACATGCACTTCGTTTTCTGAGCATTCAAGGACGTGATTCAAGTGTGTCCAGTCATTAAGTTTCTGAATATCATCTTGGAGTTCATTAGTTAGTTTACTGGCGTCTGAATTGCTTGAATGTAAGGATGTGTCATCTGCAAACATTTCACATTTAGATTTCATATAACAAGGCAAGTCATTAACATAAGTGGAGAATAAAATTGGTCCTAAGATGGATCCCTGTGGTACTCCATGATTAATAGATGTAAAATTTGAGGTTTGATTATTTATTGCTATTAACTGCTTCCTATCAGAAAGAAAAGATTGTATAAGGTGAATATACTCTGGTGGTAATTTATAAGCTTCTAATTTACGTAGTAACAAGGAGTGATTGATTACATCAAAAGCTTTTTCAAAATCTATGAAAATGAGACCTGTGAATTTATTTTCATTTATGTTATGTAGAAGACTGTCAGTGAGTTGTATGAGGGCTGTATGACAAGAATGATTTTTTACGGAAACCAGACTGGTCTTCATGGATTAAGTCGTTATCAAAGAGATAAGAATATAAACATTTTTGCAAATGTTTTTCAATGGGTTTAGACAGAGCAGACAAGACAGAAATTGGCCTATAGTTAGATGGATTAGAAGAATCACCTGATTTGTACAGTGGAATGACTCTAGCCTGCTTGAATTTAGAAGGAAAACATTTCTTATCTATACACAAATTATAAAGATATGTCAGAGTATCTACAATAACAGGGGAAGAAAGCTTTAATATCTGTCCATCTAACCCGTCCAAATCTCGTGTGCCAGATTGTTTTAGTTGTGATAGGCTTTGACATACATCAAAAACAGTCATTGGTTGAAGACTAAATGGAACATGAATTTTCTTTGAGTCAATATACTGTTTTAGAATACAGAGGTCATTTTCACTGGTCCTGTCGCTTGGTATAATTTTTTCAGCAATGGTTGCAAAATGATTATTTAACTGATCTGCTGTTACATCAGTGATGTTTTGTTGTCTTTTCCCCACATGTTTATTATTCAACTTGTTGATGGCTTTCCAAATTAGACGAGAATCTTTTGTATTTACTAACATTTTCTGAAAATAATTATATTTCGATTTACGTTTCATGGCGTTTACTTTATTTCTTTGTTTCTTATATTGTTCATTTGATCCATACATCTTCAAATAATCTCTATAATGAATTTCAAAGTCAATTTCTTTTGTTATCCATGGTGGTTTTGTTTCTTGTCTAACTCTTTTCCTAATAAATGGTGCATGTTTGTTATATACAGAAGAGAATGTATTTATCCAAAATTCGACAGCTTCATCAGGATTTCTTAACTGATATACATAATCTAAAGATGAGTTTGCTAAATCCGAGAGAAAATCATCATTTTTAAAGTTCTTAAAACTCCTATAAAATATAGTTTTATGTCCTACTTTTGGAAATTTAACACGATTCTTAAACCAGGTGAGACAGACTGGGAAATGATCACTACTACCACAAGGTGGAACACATACCTCTACAATGTGTTGTTTTGTGGTTGTGTAAATGTGATCTATTAACGTATTTGTGTTTTCAGTAATGCGTGTTGGTCTGTCAATTAATTGTTCTAAACCATGCATAGAGTAATTGTGGTGCCACTTTGGTTTTGGTTTAAGCAAATCTATATTGAAATCACCTAGAATAATAGTTTCATAATTTAACATTATCACCTCATCCATTACAGAGCTAAATCTATCCTCCCATTCTACATTTTCTGATGGATTTCTGTATACAAACCCCACTGTAAGAGTATTATTACCATTAATCTTAATATCTACCCAAACTGATTCTACATCATAAACCTCAAGACTGTTTAATCTCTTACATCTTAATGTGGAAGCAAAATACAAAAGTAAACCAGTAGTTTTAGGCTTAGTTGGATCTGAGCGGATAATTTGGTACCCTGGCATGTGCATATCAGCATCTGTTACGTTAGAAGAGAGTCGGGATTCAGCAAAACAGAATATATGAAACGGATTTCCAGTGTTATGAAGAATGGTTGCTATATCGTCCTTCTTGTTTGTTGCATTGTTTATGTTTAAATAACCTATGCGGAGTCCTTGCTTGGTTGGCCACAAGTCAGAAGTAAATGACATGGTTTAATTATTTGGGAATATAAGGATAATAGAGCAGTTTTAACTCAGTTTAAAATAACAGACCTCCGAGGAAAAAACAACAACAAATAAACAACAATATTATCCTAGCTGACCGAGTTGACAGATTATATAAATACAAACTGACAATGTATTAGCAAACAATGTCAAGCAATTTTTTGCAGATAATTAATTTGCACGCAAACAACATAAACCTCACGGCCCAGCAACAAGCCACCTCAGATTGCGGTACCCGATGAAGTATAACTCAAACACAAGCACAACCACACACATGCACAAAATGTGAATCCAAATTTACAATGAAGCAATGCGGACCTGGGGAAAAAAGTCCAAAATCAAAAGGAGAATCGACAATTCAAAGCACGGAAACCATATCAAACAAAACACCGCCTCCAACAATCTCAAAACCACAGACAAAACCTATATCATCAATAACACAAGATACACACACATATATATATATATACACACACATATATATATGTGTGTGTGTGTATGTGCGCGCGCGCGCGAATACAGAAGGGCAAGTTGGATGGGACGAGGACTGGACTATGCCCGATATGGAATCCAGGTCTGCAGGAACAACAAACTGTAGCACCACTACTATGCAGAGAGAAGAAGAGTAAGAAGAAGAGGAAGAAGAAAGAAAGCAAGAAAAGAAAGATTACAACAGTTATGTGGAACGGTGTGATATTTCGTGGTATGAATCATACAATTGTTTGTTGCTGTGTTAGGAACTGAGAGGCCATCATATTTATTAAGTGCACAGCAAATGGATGTAACTGGTCAGTTATGATGCCAGCTTGTCTGGAGGCATGGTTGTGTGTTTGGTGTTGGTGTTCACTGGGGACATTTGTGGGATAATTCGTTTGTGTGTTAGGCGAAGAATGAATGAAGTTAGGTTCTTGGTTATCTGTATTAAATGTGGAGGTTAGCTGAGTGTGGGGACGAGACACTGGCCTCGCATGTGTGTTTTCAGAATATGGTGTTTGAAAGGGAGGGATGTACTGACGGGACATAGACCTCTGGTAAACATTTTCTGAGCTCGTGAATGGGTTGGGAGGGGCCTCTTGGTGGGAGGAGGGAGGTGCTTGTTGAAAACGATGTCTGGGAAGGGAAGGGAAGTGAAAGGAGGAGGTAGGAGGTGGGCATGTGTCCTGACCAATAGGCTGTTGGTAAAACTGAGTGAAGCCAGCTCTGTTCTGTGTCACATGACTACTATCACCGGTGTGGTGATAGTTCACTTCATTGTGAGCATTTGGTTCCTGATTCTGATTGTGGTGGTCTGGGTAAAAGTACTTGGGTCGTCCACGAGTTTCATAAGGTCTGTGACCATGGTATATTTCTGTACTTTGTGAAAAAACCTGCTTTAAATTCATTGCTAATTTTATTGTGCCTTTTTCACTCGGATGCGTCAGGTTTTGGTACAGGGCGAGTCGGGGGGCTCCTGATGATGCTGTGAAAGTTTCATGGTTGTCAATAAAGGTGACATCCATGTCTTTGCTCACTGAATGGAGATTTCGATTTGAGGGGATGATGGCGTTATGCAAGTTATGACGCCCTCTAGCAGGAATAATAGAACTGAGCACAACAGAAGAAGCGGGGAAGGCATTTTGGCAGGCAGTGATCAGTTCTGCCCAAGATTGTTTCGACACAGGGCCAGCGGGGCAGCTGTTTACACCGACATGTATCAGAACAGTATGTACAGAATGCGATACCCTCATTGTGTACAGGGAGTTTGCCAACTGGCTAACCGTTAAGCCAGGAATACAGACTTTGTAAATAATTCCCCTCGTGGAGCCAGTTTCCTAGCATTTATATACTTCAGTATAGAATCCCCAAGGAGTAGAACAGAAGTTTTCACAGGGAAGTTAATGGCAGAAGTATTGTTTTCCGATGCAGGTAAAAATAAAGGAGGTACATTTTTGTTCCCGTCATTTTTGGATGTCTTTATTTGGTGTTGTAATCTTTTGTGTTTTTTCTTGCATTTTCATATCATCTTTCTCATTTACTTCACTATTCACTAGAGTTTGAAAAGAGTTGTATGTTGGAACATCATATGATAAATTCTGTGACATTACATTTTGGTGATGTATGTAAATGCAGATCGGGAAGATCTTTGTCACTGTCTTTTTGGGTAGAGAGGGGGTCAGCTGATGTCTGTTTTTCTTTTAGTGAAACCTGTGTACAAGCATGGTTAGCTAAAGTCACAGTGGAACGTTTCATTTTCTTGAAGTATGACTGCAGGTTCCCAAACTGTGTTTTCAGAGAGTGATTTTCTTTTGAAAGGATGTCAGTTGTTTGTTGTAAAGTCACTATTTTTTCATTTAATGTTTCAACAGAATGACAAAGCATGTCTGTCTTGTTTTTGATTAGTGCACGTAGTTCATTTTTAATCGCACATTTTTCGTCATTTATCAGTGAAATAATTGCACACTCAGACTCACGTTGTGTTTCAGTGACATTATCAATGGCAGTCTCAAAAAACTGAAGTTCGTCTCTTATCAGGCGAGAACGGGCACGTGTGTTGGATGGTTTCTTTCTGTGCCCCTTTGGTGTGAGACAGAAAGTTCGTCGGCGGTACTTCTTGATTGTTTGTTTACTGGGTGACACATGGCTGCGTGGTGTGACGTCGTTGGGGACTGTTTCCTGACTCACGGTGTCAGGGCTGTGTGAAGCGATGACAGGTGTGGTGACGTCTTCGGGGACTGTTTCCTGACTCAACAGTCAGGGCTGTGTGAAGCGATGACAGGTGTGACATCGTTGGGGACTGTATCCTGACTCACAGAGTCAGGGCTGTATGAAGCGATGACAGGTGTGGTGACGTCTTCGGGGACTGTTTCCTGACTCACGGTGTCAGGGCTGTGTGAAGCGATGACAGGTGTGGTGACGTCTTCGGGGACTGTTTCCTGACTCAACAGTCAGGGCTGTGTGAAGCGATGACAGGTGTGACATCGTTGGAGACTGTATCCTGACTCACAGTCAGGGCTGTGTGAAGCGATGACAGGTGTGACATCGTTGGAGACCATATCCCGACTAATGGTGTCAGGACTGTGAAGCGATGACAGGTGTGACATCGTTGGGGACTGTATCCTGACTCACAGAGTCAGGGCTGTATGAAGCGAAGACAGGTGTGACATCGTTGGAGACCATATCCCGACTAATGGTGTCAGGACTGTGTGAAGCGATGACAGGTGTGACATCGTTGGAGACCATATCCCGACTAATGGTGTCAGGACTGTGAAGCGATGACAGGTGTGACATCGTTGGAGACCATATCCCGACTAATGGTGTCAGGACTGTGTGAAGCGATGACAGGTGTGACATCGTTGGGGACTGTATCCTGACTCACAGAGTCAGGGCTGTATGAAGCGAAGACAGGTGTGACATCGTTGGAGACCATATCCCGACTAATGGTGTCAGGACTGTGTGAAGTGATGACTGGTGTGGGAGGAAGAACGACAACACCGCTCTCTGTAGCATGGTCACAGTGTAACAGGCTGCCTTCAGGATGGGAAGAGGGAGCTGTGGGGCCTGCAGCGAAGCGGGGCAGTGACACGTCGTCCGGTGACCTCAGACACACAACGTCTGGAAAAGACTGGATAAAGGTAACGGGGGTTTCCAGCAGGGACGTCGCCAGTTGCTGAACGTCTTTGTTGTTCACAAAAGTGGTGACACAGATTTTAAGTTGCTCACACTCCTCTGTGTTCCACGTGGAGCAGTCAGTGCCCTGGCACAGGAAGGTGCCACGTGCATATAGCTTGAAGTAAAGGCTTAAAGTTATACTTTTAACTGAACCACAAAAAACTCTTATCACAGTTTTGCACAGATTACTCGGTGGGGGGAAATCAATTAGTAATGGAAAAGTGGTCAAAATGTTGTTGGAAGAGTCAAAATCCGATATCTGAATCTGGATATCATCATTGACAATGGCGGAGTACCGAAACACAAGACTATTTCTCCACACACACAGTTCTTCCTGACCACAAAAGAAACGTTTCTGAGTTGAATCAAAGGAGGGTAAAAGTTTTAAATCTTGTTGCTCATCCATTATCTGCTTGTGATAAATAGTTACCCTAAGGATACTGGACAATGAACAATGAACAAAGTGTGTGTTCCTACATTGTACTTAATATGTCATGGGGGGATATACGGAAATTTTTGTTAAACAAACATTTACCATGTGACCACGTTGATTTCTTGCAATGTTTGTGCAAATATTTTGTAGTGACAGGTCAATATGATGACTGTATTAACAAAAATAATTAAACAAAACACAGTCCGAAAAAGTCACTGTTCGTTACCTGTGTGTGCTGGTCAGGGAGTGGTCAGGGAGAGAGCCTTTTTTCCAACTATTGAAAAATGTCCACCACAAAACACTTACACATGTATTCCACATACATTTCCACGAATAATTTGAGCAGTTTAAACTCAGTGATTTGAATCTGATACTGAAAATTCACAAAAAATAGGCTAAATCACAACAGTGTTGAGAACAAGCGTCCATCTTGATTCAAGGTAGAGGGGCGGCTGTCAGACACATAGAAAGAGGGGAGAGGGAGACTGTCAGACACATAGAAAGAGGTGAGACTGTCAGACACATAGAAAGAGGGGAGACTGTCAGACACATAGAAAGAGGGGAGAGGGAGACTGTCAGACACATAGAAAGAGGGGAGACTGTCAGACACATAGAAAGAGGGGAGAGGGAGACTATCAGACACATAGAAAGAGGGGAGACTGTCAGGCACATAGAAAGAGGGGAAAGGGGAGACTGTCAGACACATAGAAAGAGGGGAGAGGGAGACTGTCAGACACATAGAAAGAGGGGAGAGGGAGACTGTCAGACACATAGAAAGAGGGGAGAGGGAGACTGAGACTGTCAGACACATAGAAAGAGGGGAGACTGTCAGACACATAGAAAGAGGGGAGAGGGAGACTGTCAGACACATAGAAAGAGGGGAGACTGTCAGACACATAGAAAGAGGGGAGAGGGAGACTATCAGACACATAGAAAGAGGGGAGACTGTCAGGCACATAGAAAGAGGGGAAAGGGGAGACTGTCAGACACATAGAAAGAGGGGAGAGGGAGACTGTCAGACACATAGAAAGAGGGGAGAGGGAGACTGTCAGACACATAGAAAGAGGGGAGACTGTCAGACACATAGAAAGAGGGGAGACTGTCAGACACATAGAAAGAGGGGAGAGGGAGACTGTTAGACACATAGAAAGAGGGGAGACTGTCAGAGACATAGGGATAGGGGAGACTGTCAGACACATAGAAAGTGGGGGGAAGGGAGAATGTCAGACACATAGGAAGAGGGGAGAGGGGAGACTGTCAGACACATAGAAAGTGGGGGGAAGGGAGAATGTCAGACACATAGGAAGAGGGGAGAGGGGACACTGTCAGACACATAGAAAGTGGGGGGAAGGGAGAATGTCAGACACATAGGAAGAGGGGAGACTGTCAGACACACAGGAAGAGGGGAGACTGTCAGACACATAGGAAGAGGGGAGAGGGGAGACTGTCAGACACATAGGAAGAGGACAGAGGGGAGACTGTCAGACACATAGGAAGAGGGGAGAGGGGAGACTGTCAGACACATAGGAAGAGGGGAGAGGGGAGACTGTCAGACACATAGGAAGAGGGGAGAGGGGAGACTGTCAGACACACAGGAAGAGGGGAGAGGGGAGACTGTCAGACACACAGGAAGAGGGGAGAGGGGAGACTGTCAGACACATAGGAAGAGGGGAGAGGGGAGACTGTCAGACACACAGGAAGAGGGGAGAGGGGAGACTGTCAGACACACAGGAAGAGGGGAGACTGTCAGACACACAGGAAGAGGGGAGAAGGGATAAAACACACAAAAAAACAAAAAAAAGAACCACACACACCAAAAGAACACAGAGACAGAGAAAGAAGGAGAATTCATAACTCATAACCTTTTTTTCTTATGTTAGACGTGTATACATATGGTTGCACGTGTTGTACACACACACACACACACACACACACACACACACACACACACACACAAAATTCAAACATTGAGCAGGATGAACAACAAAATTCACAAAGAATGAACTGATAATATAACCAAACTAAATGACAAAGCTAGGGGTAATTTCTTACATCTAAGACTGAGAGCTCTCTGCTCTCTGTTGTAACGCATAGAAAACAAACATTGCTACATCTCTTGTAACAATGCTGGTATCATTTTGAAGCAAGTGGGGTAATAGTGGGAATCCTTAAACTATGCATATGTTTTGATAAATGCTTCTTTCTCAGATCATCACCTTGTGGACAAATTGCCAGTACATGAATTTCGTCATCGTTCCCTTCACTAATTCCCTCCACAAAATTAATAGTTCCCCATAATTATGATGCATACAGCAACATGACTTTAACTTGTGCATCAAACAGTTTAAAGGATACAATTCTATCCATACTAGCAAGATTCCACATTGTACGCATGATTTCGGCCACCATGCGTTTTGCTTTGCCCACAATTTTTTCTAACGCAGAAACAAAAGATAATTTGGTTGACAAGTGTAAACCTAAGTATTCATGACTGTTTACAATTTCAATTTCCTCACCATTATGAAACCAGTTTCAGCTTTTGACAAATGAGCAGCTTTTCTACAAATTATTATTTTAGGTTTGCTCAGAGTTACTTTTAGTCCGAGATTTTTTTTATGCTTTTTCAAGATTGTTCAGTTGATTTTGTAATCCATTTGGAGTTGAAGAAAATAAAATAATATCATCTGCAAACAACAAGAGAAATATTTCTTGTAAACCAAGTATGAACTGAAAACTATGTTTTCCATTTTATCAACCTCATCAGCAACTTCCGAAATCAAGATTGAAAACGCAAGGGAGATAACAAACAGCCTTGTTTTACTCCAGAATTCTGATGTAACAGGACCCCAGCGAACACATGACTGTACGGAGCTATACACTCCTTTGAGCATATGGATCATTTTCCTTGATGTTTTAATCTTTTGAAGTACTGACAAACTATTAGATAAACGGAATAAAAGCTTTCATATAATCAATAAATGCGCTATAAAGTTTGCTCTACTTCGTGCCATATAGACATTTTGTGCATCCTGTTACAGAAAGAAAAATGTGGTCAGTTGTGGAGTATTTCTTCCTAAAACCAGCTCGCTCTTCCATAATTTTCCCTTCGTTTTCGGCCAAGTCATATAATCTTTTTATTTAGAAATGGTGTGAATATTTTGCTTACGATCCTCAGGAAGGGAACATCCCTATAATTCTCTTGAATGTTCGCATCACCCTTTTTCAGAAATGAAATTATGACTGAGCGTGTCCATTCTGAAGGGAAGTAACTACTTTAAAATGTTACTAAACAACTTAATTAAAAGGGAGTAATTATATTTTCTGATGCCTTGATGAATTCCCTCCCAACTAGGCCAACAACTGTTCCACTTTTTTTTATTCTATGGATTGCACTTTTAACTTCACCAAGACACATATCAGCATCAGGATCCTGAACTATTCAATCAGTTTTAATATTTGCTTGGAATTATATTTCGTTATTGATTTATTGTTTTTTGTTGTTGTTTCGTTCAGAACTATCTATCCACCTATCTACGAATGTCTACATATGTATCTATCTAACTAGCTAGCTCGCTACCCATAGCCATCCATCCATCCATCCGTCCATCCGTCCATCTATGAAACTGACAGAAACTTCTAAATCCAAGTGCCCCCGTCGCACCTCCTTCCCCAACCCATCCCGCAAAACAAACTAACGCATAAACAAAAGGGACTCCACTGCAGACGACCAGACAAACATTATCTCTGGGCCCAGAAGCGCTGACCACTCACTGACCGGTCAAACATCAAAGATCGTGGCCACTGGACAGATCGGGCAATCTGCCAGAACCACTGACCAGTGTACCGAACATGAACAGACGAGTGCCGAGAGAGAGAAGGAGAGAGAGAGAGAGAGAGACAGAGACAGAGACAGAAACAGAGAGAGAGAA
>JAAQRG010014549.1:0-21829 GCA_011634625.1 Babylonia areolata
CCCTCCAGCCCCCACCCCACACACACACACACAACCAGCAGAAGCCCAAGAAAGCACATTGGTCAATACGATGGTATGCAGAATGGAAGATGTGTGTTTTGAGGCAAGGCAAGAAGTTTATTTCATGTGCCCCACACAAAAAGCCCACATGGTGATTTAAAAGAGTAAACAAACACAAAAAGCCCACATGGTGATTTCAAAGAGTAAACAAACACAAAAAGCCCACATGGTGATTTCAAGGAGTAAACAAACACAAAAAGCCCACATGGTGATTTCAAAGAGTAAACAAACACAAAAAGCCCACATGGTGATTTCAAAGAGTAAACACACACAAAAAGCCCACATGGTGATTTCAAGGAGTAGACAAACACAAAAAGCCCACACGGTGATTTCAAGGAGTAAACAAACACAAAAAGCCCACACGGTGATTTCAAGGAGTAAACAAACACAAAAAGCCCACACGGTGATTTCAAAGAGTAAACACACACAAAAAGCCCACACAGTGATTTCAAAGAGTAAACAAACACAAAAAGCCCACATGGTGATTTCAAAGAGTAAACAAACACAAAAAGCCCACAAGAGCAAACAAGTTAATAACACATTAACAAATCATTTCCCTTCACAATAGACAACATTATTTTCCTTGTCAATATAGAAAAGAGCTTTTAAACTGAACTGAGAAGGGTTCACTTAGTGTTAACATTCTGTGCATACGCACTGGATATTTTCTGCATTTTAGGTCAAGGAGAGAGAGAGGGAAAAAAAAGACATGACTTAGAATTGCCCTTTTCACAGGCTGTCGCTGTACCAGGGGAGTGAAGTTGTCAGCCTACTGGTGATGGGGGTGGTGGTGATGTGGGGGGTGGAGATGGGGCCGACACACACCCTGCTGGTCGCCGCCCTGTTGGGCCTGTGTCCTGGTCTCCACGCTGCCTGGATGGTGAGTCCTTTGGCAGGATGGTGAGATTCTTGAAGACTGTCATTACAAGAATTCGTGGGCTGCAAGTCCCACGTTCACTCGTATTCACGAGCGGACTTTCATGTGTATGACTGTTTTTACCCCCCACCATGTAGGCAGTCATACTCCAGGTATGTTCTTGTTTCCATAACCCACCGAACACTGGCATGGATTACAGGAACTTAAACGTATGTATTTGATCTTCTGCTTGTGTACACACACGAAGGAGGTTCAGGCACTAGCAGGTCTGTACATCTGTTGACCTGGGAGGTTGGAAAAATCTCTACTCTTTACCTACCAGGCGCCGTGATTGGGATTTGAACCTGGGACCCTCTAATTGAAAGTTCAACGCTTTAACCATTTGGCAGTTGCACCTGTCGTTACAAGAATTTGACAACAGCCTTCATAATGGAGGAGTTTGTGGCCATGAGAAAGGGGGAGGAAGGGTGTGCCCACTCACCCTGCTTTTATGACTTGACTATGCAGTAACGCAGATCAAACATGAAAGATCCTGTAATCCATGTCAGTATCAGTATCAGTATCAGTAGCTCAAGGAGGCGTCACTGCGTTCGGACAAATCCATATATGCTACACCACATCTGCCAAGCAGATGCCTGACCAGCAGCGTAACCCAACGCGCTTTAGTCAGGCCTTGAGGAAAAAAATAAAAATAAAAAATAATTAAAATTTAAAAAAAATTTAAAAAAACAAAAACAAACAAACAAACAAAGAAACAAACAGAAAATAAATAGATAAATAAATAAATGAATAAAATAAAAAGAAATAAGTAAATGTCAGTGTTTAGTGGGTCATGGAAACAAGAAAATACCCAGCATGCACTCCCCCGAAAATGGAGTATGACTGCCTACATGGCCCGGTAAATAAGCAAAATGATTATACACATAAAATGTTACATGTCTGTATATGTGTGCATGACCGAAACCTGATTGAATGACACAGGAAACAAATGATGAGCGCCCAATGGCAGCTGTCAGTTGGCTCTACCCAGGTAGGCAGCCTGTTGTGCAAATGACTCCGTGTTTGCAAAGTGCTTGAAGCTTGGTCTCTGACCAAGGATAGGTGCTATATAGGAATCATATCGTCATCAGTAATTGCCATCAGTTAGGGCCTTTGAAGTGGAGTCCTGTACATGCTGAATAAGAACAGACACCACCCAAACATACCTCGATTGGCAGGCAGCAAGGCAGTGAGTGGTGTCATGGCAACATGACGTTGGTCGCCCACACTGGACTGCTGGTTCTTGGACTTCTACACAGCAAGCCTGGGTATGGTTGTGTGAGATGGGGTGCAGGGAAGGGGGAGGGGGTCAGGGGGGGTGTATGGGTCAGTTGTATGGGTCAGGGGGTTGTATGGGTCAGGGGAAATGATGGCAGGGACATTTGAGGAAATGGCCTCAGCATAGTGCTTCCAAGAGATCAGGGAAGATAACCTGTCTCCTGTAACCCTCCAGTCCTGTGACTGTTGCATTATGGCCAGTTGTGGGCACTAACCTCTGACCTGTTGCTGGGTTGTGATTGGTTCCAGTTGTACGGTGAGGAGGCGACAGTGCTTCACTTTGTCCTCATCACCCTCATCGTCTGCTGTCTGCTGGCATTCCTCATCCTCATCACCAACACCCACAATGGCTCACCCGCAACACACAACTTCATCAGGATTGGGTAGGTTGGTGTGTTGGACGGTAATACTGGATAGATTGTGTGTTGGTGCTGTACCATCGGGTAGGTTGTGTGTACACTAGATAGGTTGTGTGTTGGTGCTGTACCATCAGGTAGGTTGTGTGTACACTGGATAGGTTGTGTGTTGGTGCTGTACCATCAGGTAGGTTGTGTGTATACTGGATAGGTTGTGTGTTGGTGCTGTACCATCAGGTAGGTTGTGTGTACACTGGATAGGTTGTGTGTTGGTGCTGTACCATCAGGCAGGTTGTGTGTATACTGGATAGGTTGTGTGTTGGTGCTGTACCATCAGGTAGGTTGTGTGTACACTGGATAGGTTGTGTGTTGGTGCTGTACCATCAGGCAGGTTGTGTGTATACTGGATAGGTTGTGTGTTGGTGCTGTACCATCAGGCAGGTTGTGTGTATACTGGATAGGTTGTGTGTTGGTTCTGTACCATCAGGCAGGTTGTGTGTATACTGGATAGGTTGTGTGTTTGTGCTGTACCATCAGGTAGGTTGTGTGTACACTGGATAGGTTGTGTGTTGGTGCTGTACCATCAGGTAGGTTGTGTGTACACTGGATAGGTTGTGTGTTGGTGCTGTACCATCAGGTAGGTTGTGTGTATACTGGATAGGTTGTGTGTTGGTGCTGTACCATCAGGTAGGTTGTGTGTACACTGGATAGGTTGTGTGTTGGTGCTGTACCATCAGGTAGGTTGTGTGTATACTGGATAGGTTGTGTGTTGGTGCTGTACCATCAGGTAGGTTGTGTGTACACTGGATAGGTTGTGTGTTGGTGCTGTACCATCAGGTAGGTTGTGTGTACACTGGATAGGTTGTGTGTTTGAGTATGAGATTGGGTAGGTTGTGTGTTGGTGGTGTGAGATGGGAAAGGTTATGTGTTGGTAGTGTAAGGTTGGGTAGGTTGTTTGTTGGTGGCGTATGGTTGAGTAGGTTGTGTGTTGATGGTGTAATATTGGAAAGGTTGTGTGTTGGGTAGGTTGTTTGTTGGTGGCGTATGGTTGAGTAGGTTGTGTGTTGATGGTAATATTGGATAGGTTGTGTGTTGGTGGTGTAAGATGATGTGGTATCAACATTTGTAGATGGAAAGTGCAGTGCTGGAAGCATGCAGGAGCATGTGTAGATAGTGTTGGGATCAATGACGTTTGGTACATCTTTCCCTTGCAGAACACCGACGCTGGCAGCACTGGTGGTGGGGGTGTTGGTGGTGGACTTGCTCAGTCTGCCCCCTGGCCGCGGTGTGTGGAGCTGCCCTGGGTGGAGGCTGGCGTTTGGCGTCTGTGTGTGTGTCAGCGTCGCCCTCAAAGTTCTGGCTGCCAAACTGGTGAGAGTGTGCAGGAGGGAGGGAGGGGGTGGGGTGGATGGGGTCATCTTTCCCCTCCCCCTGGGATATTGAGGTGTGATAAGGAACATCATGTGCTTTTGACATCGACACTGATCTTCATTTGAAAGTTCTCTTAATGAGACAAAATGAATGGAAGAAGCTAAGAAAGTCTTACTCCTTTTCAAGGAAGCAAACTCCAATATTTTTTGGGTTTTTTTCTCTGAGACTTGGTTTTGATATGTCCCCTGAGTTTAGTCAGCCTTACTCCATTTTCAAAGGTGTGCACACTGGGTATTCTTGTAATTCTATAACCTACCAAATGCTGGCGTGGATTACATGACCTTCAGTGTGTGTGTTTGATATTCTGTATGCTTGTATGCTTCTGTATATTAAGGGAATGAAGGTACTGGCAAGTCTGCATAAATGTTGACACGGGAGATTAGATAATACAAAAAAAGGATCTCCATCATTAACCCACCAGGTCCCAATGCCAGTATTTGAACCCAGGACTCTCAGATTGAAAGTCCCACACTGTAACCACTGGGCTGTTGACCCACTATGCAGCTTCATCCTGATCGGAAAGTAATGCTGCCACACACCTTTTGAGACGTAGAATAGGAAACTACGCCAAGAAGGTTTCATGTTGGTCACTCAATCCTTACTCTTTTTTTTTTGTCCTTGTTCTGTTCCTCTGAAAGACCAAGAAGTTCTGTTGTGTATGGCTCAATCCACAAGTACTAAAAATAATGTATCCTCACATATTGTGGTTTTGACCAAGAAGTTCTGTTGGGTATGGCTCAATCCACAAGTACTAAAAATAATGTATCCTCACATATTGCGGTTTTGACCAAGAAGTTCTATTGGGTATGGCTCAATCCACAAGTACTAAAAATAATGTATCCTCACATATTGTGGTTTTGACCAAGAAGTTCTGTTGGGCATGGCTCATGACAAATCCACAAGTACTAGAAATAATGTATCCTCACATGTTGCAGTTTATATCACAACAGTTGCAACCTTTTTTTCCCTGCATGAATACTCTTTTTTTTCTTGATGTCCAACTGGATGCAGTCATTCAAGTTCAAAAGCAAATAATAATATTCCATTCATTATAATCTTTTGGTGCAGACAAAACCAAAATATTCCATTTGTTCTGATTACAGTTCAAACACTTCATTCAGTATATTTGATCTTTTATTGGTTGTTTTGTTTCACCCAGTCTGTTGGTGTGGATTTATTTTTTAATTAAAACATTTAACATCCGGTATTGTTTAAACACAATTAGAGCAGTGGGGTTAAGCTGTTTCAGCTGGCTTTGAACTTTGAGGGGAATTATTTTAACATGCTTTAAGCATGAGAGAATTATTGTGACACACTGTAAACCATGGGGTGAATTGGTTTAACACGCTTTGAGCCATGGGGTGAATTGTTTAAAATGCTTCGAGCCATGAGGTGAATTTTTTTTTAACACGCTTTGAGCCTTGAGTTAAAATGTTTTAACATGCTTTCAGCCTAGAGTTGAAATGTTTTAACATGCCTTGAGCCATGGGTTGACTCATTTTAACACACTTTGAGCTGTGAACACGCTTTGGACCTTGAGGTTAATCGTTTTAACATACTTTGCGCCTTGAGCTGAATCATTTTAACACGCTTTGAGTCCTGAGGTAAATTGTTTTTAACACACTTTTATCCATAGAGGGGTCATTGAAGCGGCTTTGGCGTGACGCGGCACAAGTGGAGTCGGTCAGTCAGTGTGATTGTGTGTGTGTGTGTGTGTGTGTGTGTGTCCACAGGGTCCTGGCCACTTGCCCATGACCAGACGGACGGAGGGCACAATGCCTGTGCTCCCTGTCATGGCCAATGTGGCCACTGTGTCAGCCGTTCTCCTGGCCCGCACTCAGGGCCCACAGGACGTCCTGCTCCATGACTTGTGGGTCAGTGTGTGTATTGTCTGTTCTGTTTTGTCTGTATCCTGTGGTCATGACATGTGGGTCAGTGTGTGTGTTGTCTGTTCTCTTTCATCTGTATCCAGTGGTTGTGGCTTGTGGGTGATTGTCTGTTCTGTTTTGTCTGTATCCTGTGGTCATGACTTGTGGGTCAGTGTGTGTGTTGTCTGTTCTCTTTCGTCTGTATCCAGTCATTATGACTTGTGGGTGAGTGTTCTCTTTCATCTATATCCAGTCATTATGACTTGTGGGTGAGTGTTCTCTTTCATCTATATCCAGTCATTATGACATGTGGGTGATTGTCTGTTCTCTTTCATCTATATCCAGTCATTATGACTTGTGGATGATTGTTCTCTTTCATCTATATCCAGTCATTATGACTTGTGGATGATTGTCTGTTCTCTTTCATCTATATCCAGTCATTATGACTTGTGGATGATTGTCTGTTCTCTTTCATCTATATCCAGTCATTATGACTTGTGGATGATTGTCTGTTCTCTTTCATCTATATCCAGTCATTATGACTTGTGACTTTCATCTGTATCCAGTGGTCGTGGCTTGTGGGTGATTGTCTGTTCTCTTTTGTCTGTATCCAGTGGTCGTGGCTTGTGGGTCAGTGTGTGTGTTGTCTGTTCTCTTTTGTCTGTATCCAGTGGTTGTGGCTTGTGGGTCAGTGTGTGTGTTGTCTGTTCTCTTTTGTCTGTATCCAGTGGTTGTGGCTTGTGGGTGATTGTCTGTTCTCTTTCATCTATATCCAGTCATTATGACTTGTGGATGATTGTCTGTTCTCTTTCATCTATATCCAGTCATTATGACTTGTGTGTGGCGTGAGTGTTACTGCCTTCCTTCTGTCTGTTCTTTTGCATCTGTTTCCAGTTGTTGTGACTTGTGGGTAAGTGTAAGTTTCTTCCTTTTGGTGTCTGTTTTCTTTCGTCTGTATCCAGTCATCCTGGCTTGTGGATGAGTGTCACTGCCTTCCTTCTGTCTGTTCTTTTTTTGTCTGTTTCAGGTTGTCATGATGTGTGGGTATGTTTCACTGCCTTCCTTCTGTCTTTTATTTTTCATCTGTTGATAAACCAAGGTCCCATGTGAAGCACTCACCTGGCACACTGAAAAAGAACCCATGGCAAGAAGACTGTTGTCCTCTGGCAAAATTCTGCAAAAAAAAATCTTCTCTGATAGGTACACAAATATATATACATGCATTCAAGACCTGACTAAGCACGTTGGGCTATGCTGCTTCCAGGCATATGCATGGCAGATGTTGGGTAGTGAAAAGAATTTGTCTGAACGCAGTGACACCTCAGTGAGAAACTGAAAGCTGTGTGTCTGTGTGTCTGTGTTTCCATATGCATGAAAGCTGAAAACCCAGTGGACTTGATACGTGATGCATGCACTCAGAGCCTGATTAGCACTGGGGTATGCTGCTGGTCATACACCTGCCTAGCAGATGTTGTGTAGGATATGTATGGATTTGTCCAAACGCACAGATGCCTTCTCAAGACAAACCTGAAACGGAAACTGTGACCTTTTCCCCATTTTTCAGTGTTGTGCGTCTTCGCTGCTGCTGACCCTGCTCCAGCCTGACGCCATCCTCTTCCCCTCCCTGTCGCCTAGCAACCGAGCGGCGCCGATCGTCCTGGCAGCCATAGGGTCCCTGACCTTCTCCACGCTGGCGCAGTGCCGCCTGTGGCAGTGGGCCGGGGCCAGCAGCCTGTGTCTGGGCGTGATGGAGGCTGTGAGCGTGGCGTTGTCGCTGCCAGTGTACGTGGTGCTGACGGGGGTGCTGTGGCAGGGGGAGGTGTGGTCAGAGAAGGCGGTGGTGTTCACCCTGCCCTTCAACGCCTTCCTCTTCCTGACGGCCAGCAGCTACACAGCCTGGGCGCTGTGCGTGGCGGGTGGGGTGTGCGGCCTGGGCATGATGGTGTACACCTTGCCCCTCACCCCATACCAGCCAGAGTGACACCGCTGCCTTCTGCTGACTCTTTGTGACACGTCAGGTTCTGAGGGGTGGGTAGGTGTGTCGGTGGGGTGTGTGGCCTGGGCATGATGGTGTACACCTTGCCCCTCACCCCATACCAGCCAGAGTGACACCGCTGCCTTCTGCTGACTCTTTGTGACACGTCAGGTTCTGAGGGGTGGGTAGGTGTGTCGGTGGGGTGTGTGGCCTGGGCATGATGGTGTACACCTTGCCCCTCACCCCATACCAGCCAGAGTGACACCGCTGCCTTCTGCTGACTCTTTGTGACACGTCAGGTTCTGAGGGGTGGGTAGGTGTGTCGGTGGGGTGTGTGGCCTGGGCATGATGGTGTACACCTTGCCCCTCACCCCATACCAGCCAGAGTGACACCGCTGCCTTCTGCTGACTCTTTGTGACACGTCAGGTTCTGAGGGGTGGGTAGGTGTGTCGGTGGGGTGTGTGGCCTGGGCATGATGGTGTACACCTTGCCCCTCACCCCATACCAGCCAGAGTGACACCGCTGCCTTCTGCTGACTCTTTGTGACACGTCAGGTTCTGAGGGGTGGGTAGGTGTGTCGGTGGGGTGTGTGGCCTGGGCATGATGGTGTACACCTTGCCCCTCACCCCATACCAGCCAGAGTGACACCGCTGCCTTCTGCTGACTCTTTGTGACACGTCAGGTTCTGAGGGGTGGGTAGGTGTGTCGGTGGGGTGTGCGGCCTGGGCATGATGGTGTACACCTTGCCCCTCACCCCCTGCCAGCCAGAGTGACGCCACTGCCTTTGGCTAACTCTCTTTTCAATACAGAGGTTCTGAGGGATGGGGTGTGGGTGTGGAGTGGGTGAGTTGGTGGGTGTGGGTGGGTGGGTTGGATTGATGACAACAGCATTGTCCAGAGTCGTAAGAGAGAGGGTGGTGGAGAGGAGAGAGAGGGTGGTGGGTGGATGGGTTGGGTGGGTGGGTTGGATTGGTGACAACAGCATTGTCCTGAGTCGTAAGAGAGAGGGGGTGTCTGTGTGTGAATGTTTTGTGGGTTAAAGGGAGAAGCAATGTGTTTCTTGGTGTCAAAAAGAGGGAGGTGGGGGAGTGAATATGTGCATGGAAAGGAGAAAGAACGTGTGTTTTACACTTTCAAGAGTGAGTGTGGGTGTGAGTAAAAGGGAGAAAGAATGTGTGTTTTACACTTTCAAGAGTGAGTGTGGGTGTGAGTAAAAGGGAGAAAGAATGTGTGTTTTACACTTTCAAGAGTGAGTGTGGGTGTGAGTAAAAGGGAGAAAGAATGTGTGTTTTACACTTTCAAGAGTGAGTGTGGGTGTGAGTAAAAGGGAGAAAGAATGTGTGTTTTACACTTTCAAGAGTGAGTGTGGGTGTGAGTAAAAGGGAGAAAGAATGTGTGTTTTACACTTTCAAGAGTGAGTGTGGGTGTGAGTAAAAGGGAGAAAGAATGTGTGTTTTACACTTTCAAGAGTGAGTGTGGGTGTGAGTAAAAGGGAGAAAGAATGTGTGTTTTACACTTTCAAGAGTGAGTGTGGGTGTGAGTAAAAGGGAGAAAGAATGTGTGTTTTACACTTTCAAGAGTGAGTGTGGGTGTGAGTAAAAGGGAGAAAGAATGTGTGTTTTACACTTTCAAGAGTGAGTGTGGGTGTGAGTAAAAGGGAGAAAGAATGTGTGTTTTACACTTTCAAGAGTGAGTGTGGGTGTGAGTAAAAGGGAGAAAGAATGTGTGTTTTACACTTTCAAGAGTGAGTGTGGGTGTGAGTAAAAGGGAGAAAGAATGTGTGTTTTAAACTTTCAAGAGTGAGTGTGGGTGTGGGTGTTTGCGGGTGGGTGGGTTGAAAGGTAGAAAGAATTTGTCTTACAGTTGCAATAGTATGTGTATGTGTTTGTGTATGTGTGTGAATGTCATGGGAGTGGAAGGAAAAAATATCTAACACTCCATGGTGTTGTATTTGTGCATACAAAAGTACTGTGAAAACGAATGACAGTTTTGACAAAAGAGGTGAAACTGAACGTATGCAGCGAAAACTGAATTTAGGCCAGTTTGTCAAGCTTTCCAGATGAAAAGCAGCAAATATCAGCATTAACCTGCCCTTTTGTGCTGTGTGTTTTTATACTGAAACAAATGTCTGTCTGTAACTTTGATGTTGTCCAGCAATTGCATAAACAATGGTCATTCATTTTTGCTGAGAAATGTGCATGTACTTGCATGTAAGTTTTTATGTCACTTTTCTGTAATTCTTAGGTGCACCGAAATCCATTTGTGCATGCTAGAATGAGGATAAGTCCTTTGTGTGAGAGGCTGTGAGCAGTTTATGTGTTAACGAAGCTGAAAAAGAAGTTCAGTGACGTGTACTTAGGGTCAGACAAAACCCTGTATGAAATATTGAGCTTGAAACAAATCTGTTGTTTACTTTATCTTTATTACTGTCTTGCTTACATTCAGTGTATGGATGCAGTTGACAAGTGCTAAGTGTTTGGGCCTTTAGTGTTTGTCCTCTCTTCCCAGTGCTTAGTGTTTGGGCCTTTTGTGTTTGTCCTCTCTTCCCAGTGCTTAGTGTTTGGGCCTTTTGTGTTTGTCCTCTCTTCCCAGTGCTTAGTGTTTGGGCCTTTAGTGATTGTCCTCTCTTCCCACTGCTTAGTGTTTGGGCCTTTAGTGTTTGTCCTCTCTTCCAAGTGCTTAGTGTTTGGGCCTTTTGTGTTTGTCCTCTCTTCCAAGTGCTTAGAGTTTGGGCCTTTTGTGTTTGTCCTCTCTTCCAAGTGCTTACTGTTTGGGCCTTTTGTGTTTGTCCTCTCTTCCAAGTGCTTAGTGTTTGGGCCTTTTGTGTTTGTCCTCTCTTCCCAGTGCTTAGTGTTTGGGCCTTTTGTGTTTGTCCTCTCTTCCAAGTGCTTAGAGTTTGGGCCTTTTGTGTTTGTCCTCTCTTCCCAGTGCTTAGAGTTTGGGCCTTTTGTGTTTGTCCTCTCTTCCCAGTGCTTAGTGTTTGGGCCTTTAGTGTTTGTCCTCTCTTCCCAGTGCTTAGTGTTTGGGCCTTTTGTGTTTGTCCTCTCTTCCCAGTGCTTAGTGTTTGGGCCTTTTGTGTTTGTCCTCTCTTCCCAGTGCTTAGTGTTTGGGCATTTAGTGTTTGTCCTCTCTTCCCAGTGCTTAGAGTTTGGGCCTTTTGTGTTTGTCCTCTCTTCCCAGTGCTTAGTGTTTGGGCCTTTTGTGTTTTTCCTCTCTTCCAAGTGCTTAGAGTTTGGGCCTTTTGTGCTTGTCCTCTCTTCCCAGTGCTTAGTGTTTGGGCCTTTTGTGTTTGTCCTCTCTTCCCAGTGCTTAGTGTTTGGGCCTTTTGTGTTTGTCCTCTCTTCCAAGTGCTTAGAGTTTGGGCCTTTTGTGTTTGTCCTCTCTTCCCAAGTTCTGGGATTTCATTCCCAGCAGGGGCCAGCTAAGACAGCGGTGAACACATTCACAGTATGCCAGGTCAGTGTGCATGAGTGATGTGTTCAGAGCGCATTTACATCATATATGTCACAATCCCTGTCGGTATTCAGTGTGTTAAAATGACATGAATGTTGATGTGCACCCCTCGCTCTCCCTCCCTTCCCAATCTCCCTGCACAGAGAATAGCTGTGTGTGTGTGTGTGTGTGTGTGAAAAATTCTTATTTATAAACATTTTCAAAACGAGACAAGGAAGCAAAACGTTCTGACCAAAGGGTCTTCTGCAGGCAAAACAAGAAAACATACAAAACCATGCAGGTACTTTCCGGTGGTTGTGGTCCCCTGTACAACTGTGTTACTACTGTTTTTTTTATAAACATGTTTGTGCTGATTTTATTCCTCTGTAAAACCATGGCCTTCCTGCTGTTTTTCAAAATTACTGTAAAATTTGGACAATTAGCCGCAATTGTTTCCCTTTGCCAAAAATAGCAACTCAGCTTGTTTTTCGGTGTTACATTTGCGGCTTGTAAACCACTGTGGCTTGTGTGTAAGTTGCTTCCCATGTGATTTGGCTTATATAAGGATGCACTCAATGGCCCCATTTTTTACGGCAATTATTTTAAGTTCTCTCAGTCAGGCATAGTTATTGATTGACTTGTTTGATTGGTTTATTGATTTGTCATTGATGAATTTCACTTATGCCTTTTTTTTTTCCTTTTTTTTTTGTGGTGCTGTTTCTCCAAAGTTCAGATTGTGTTGATTGCTTGACATGTGAAAAATCCCAACAACTTTATTCTTTTGATATAGATACTGTAAGTACACCATATGTTAAGATAAATGGTGGTAAGTAAGTAACATTTGTGTATGAAGTCAGCTCCCTACGAGTTCATTCCATGGATTACGAAATGATCTCAACGAAGTGTTTGTGTTGTCATGTTTTGTGAAACGGTCCTGTTTGGACAGAAAACATCCAATTAAAATTTCTTTTGTCCACTGTACGATGGTCATTGTTTTTCAGTCTGTGTGGGCTTTGTGCAGGTTTCTCCTTGACACCAGTGCTGCCATCAGTGTCCGTTCTGATTTTGGAGAATATTGTACACAGGTGCATACCTTGGTGGCTATGTCACACGCTCGCGTGCACACACGCACGCACACACACACATGCCAGGACACACACACACACACACACACACATACACACACACACACACACAAGTGGATACACAGTCACGCATGCCAGGAATATCAAGCAAATGTCATAGAAATAGGACTGTTTTCCATTTCCTTAAACACTGCTGGTGAAGTCAGTCGGTCTGTGGTAACAATATGAAGCCAAAATGAAAAACAGACAGTTGCATGGGTGCAAGGTGAAATAGGACAAATGACAGAAAAATAGACAAATAGGTAGTGGGTAGGTAAATTTATACAGGTACAGGAAAACATGGGTGCCACACAGATAAAGACAATTTATGAAAAATAAATAAATAAACACACTCAAGTACCATCATCATAGTATTTTTGTGTGTGCCATACTTTTATTAGCAAAGCCATGTTGTTACACACAAACATACAGAGCCTGTATCTAAGACACACACAGGAATAAACTAATTGCAAACAAAGCATCCTAAACCTATATTCAAAGCAAACAAATATTTTGAGCCTCGGTTGATAATACACATAGGACCCACCTGTTGAATTATGGTGGAATGTTTAAAGGCGTCATTAAACATTTTGCAACCACTGACAATTTTCTGTAACTTGCTGTCGTATAAAACAAAGCTCAAGCCAAATTAATCTTGTTATGTAAATTCTTGGGCACACATATTCTTTTAAGCATGCACGTACACACATGCGCACGCACGCACACACACACACACACATGCACACACACAAGCGCATGCTCAAAGAATGATGAATGTTTAAACATTTGGCCTTGTGGGGTGTGTAGGATGAGAGAGACATCAAACAACGAGAAGAGACAGAAGAGACACATCAAACGAGTAGAGACACAAGAGACACATCAAACAACAAGAAGAGACACAAGAGACACATCAAACAACAAGAAGAGACACAAGAGACACATCAAACAACGAGAAGAGACACATCAAGAGACACATCAAACAACGAGAAGAGACACAAGAGACACATCAAACAACGAGAAGAGACACAAGAGACACATCAAACAACGAGAAGAGACACATCAAACAACGAGAAGAGATACAAGAGACACATCAAACAATGAGAAGAGACACATCAAACAACGAGAAGAGATACAAGAGACACATCAAACAACAAGAAGAGACACAAAGCAGGACATTTCATTATGAAAAGTAATACTCATTCATAAATCAAATCAAACAGGCTTTGACAATTTGATCAACTACAGAGCCAAAGTGACTTATCAGTCAATAAAAGTTGTACACAGACTCTGAGGACAAAAACGTGGGTGGAGGTGAGGAACGGAGGGGGGGAGGGTGGCATATATGTGTAACACATAAATCAACATAAAGAAGACATTCCATTTTGATAGGAAATTCAAAACATATCATATTCATTGCATAATCTGTTTTCTCTGTATATTTTCAATGATGTTTCAACTTGATATTAATGTTTCAATGATTTATTGTCCCCCCCCACCCCCACCCCACCCCCCTGTCCCCCCCAATATTTCACAGCAACAAAGGTGACTTCTTTGAGGATTCTGCAAAACTTCCACAATAATGTGCAGAGAGAAATTTAAACCCATACAAAGTCGGCAATAAAAAAAAAAAATTCAAATATGACAAGAAAAAGAATTAAAGACAGTAGTCAGTGTGCTCAACAGCAAATCTACACAGTAAACTCCATTGCATCTGCATAAATTGCTCCAAACACAGTCGTTTCATGGCAGAAATAAAGCACAGAAAGATGCAGCAAATAGTCATATACCAACAACAACAGATTGGGTATTTACACAGTGCCTTAACATGAAGGTGAAAAAAGAACAATTCAAAAAAAACATTTTTTTCTTCATGCTATACAGAACTGAAAAACAAACCAGAAAATAAGCAACAAAAAAACTCCTCTCCTGCTTTCCCAAACAACAACAGTAACATAAACCACTGCCCCTGAAAAGCAAGCAAACAAAAGGGAAAAAACTTAAATGTTTAAAAAAAACCCCAAAAAAACCCAACAACAACAAAAAAACATGCAATGTTATTGGACTGGTGCAAAATCCTACGTACATTGTGGAAAAAGAGCTAAAAACTGTGTCCCCCCCACCCCACACACACACATGAAAATAAATCATTGTTCAAATCTTTTTTCTTTTTTTTTTCGGAACCACCAGCCAATCACAACAAAAAGAAATGAAAAAGAAAAACTGAGACTTTGCTGTCATGTTTTATGGGTCCATTTCGCAACAACAACAAAATAAGTTGTTGTTTTTTTACTAAAGTTATGAAAACAGTAATACATATCTGTATTTCTAAAAAGTATGAAAATCATGAAGGGGAAAGTAAGGGCACGGATAGCCTTGCACCAACAGTGTAAACCACACACCAGTGTTGGAACAGCTGCCCACAAGAATGCTCTGTAGAGCTGAACAGTTTGGTGACAGTGGATCCAGAATCTGATAAAGTTTTTCTTTTTGTTCTCTTTCTTCTTGTTTGTCTCTTCACAGCGTCAGTCCAGCCCATCTGATGAATGACGCTGTCCTCTCCAAGTCCTGTCTGGTACCATGGAGCTTGGTGTGCAGTAAGGTTGGTGTCATCCTCTCCAAGTCCTGTCTGGAGCCACGGAGCTTGGTGTGCAGTAAGGTTGGTGTCGTCCTCTCCAAGTCCTGTCTGGTGCCATGGAGCTTGGTGTGCAGTAAGGTTGGTGTCGTCCTCTCCAAGTCCTGTCTGGTGCCATGGAGCTTGGTGTGCAGTAAGGTTGGTGTCGTCCTCTCCAAGTCCTGTCTGGTGCCATGGAGCTTGGTGTGCAGAAAGGTTGGTGTCGTCCTCTCCAAGTCCTGTCTGGAGCCATGGAGCTTGGTGTGCTACTAGTAGGGATGGTGTCGTCCTCTCCAAATCCTGTCTGGAGCCATGGAGCTTGGTGTGCTACTAGTAGGGCTGGTGTCGTCCTCTCCAAGTCCTGTCTGGAGCCATGGAGCTTGCTGTGCTACTAATAGGGATGGTGTCGGCCACACAGTGTCTAAAGTGTTTGTTGTCTGTGATGCCTGCCCCAAACAAACAGTGCAAGCATGTTTGCTGTTGTCTCTGTGTGCAGACTCCACTGTCTTTGGTCACGTTGTATTCAATGCGTGGACAATCTGCTGAATCACATGAAAAGGGTTGGAAAAAGGTCCATATTCAATTGCTCCAGCATTAGGTATTATTCAGTGCAGTTCCTTCACAAAGGACAGTCAGCTGTACGGACCGCACAGCAAACAGTGTTTGGATGTTTTATTCCGTGGAGAACTATTCAGGCCCTGTTGACTACTGACAGGAAGCTGAAGAGAACAGTACCCCAGCAGTTCATTTTCTTCATTAACAACAGTTTTAAAAATCTGTGTGAGCGCTTTGTGAAGGGGAAATACAATGCAGAACTCAACACCAAACGGTGTTGGTAAGACTGTAAATGAGGGCTCCAATGGGAGGGACACTAACACAGGAGGACGTTCCCAGTCCTGCAGGCTATCCACAGACTGCCCTTGTGAATGTTGAGAGCTGTGGGCTGAGTGATCAGTGGATTGCCTGCTGCCAGGTAGTCCCTGAACACCAGCTGTCCGCTCTCCTGCTGCACAATGTGGATGGTGTCATTCAGCTCATCCGCCACCAGCAGCACGTTCCGATCTCCCAGTGTGCAGAAGCAGACATCAGAAGGCTGGAAGGGCTGCACTGGTGGGCAGTAGGTGGACACTGGCTTGGAGCTGGGCTGTTGGTACATGAGCACTTTACGCTGGGACTCAGGGGGTTGAGCTTCTTCCACAACAGCAAACATGGTCATGTCATCTTCGGCATCGAATGCACGGTGAGGACCGCAGATGATGAGGAAGTTTAGCTTCGGAGACAGGGTACTTTCATTTTCCGTGATGACACCAGTGCCATTCAAATGGTTTTCCAGTTGTACGAGTCTCCTGGACTTGGCATACGTTGTGAACGAGCCCAGACCCTTCCCAGTGCATACCCATTTGCCTGCCTTTGTGTGGGTGAAGCTGGCTCTGCCTTTCACAGAGGTCTCGGTCTCAATCACTTTCCCACTTTGTGTAAATCGTTGTGGACACCCTGCATTGAAGTCCTCACTGAGACCACAGACCTCATAGGAAATCCACACAGTGTCGTCAGACCAGGGAAACAGGGAGTACACTTCGCTGGCTCTGCTGGGCAAGGCACAGGTGAAGAGCAGTTTGACGCTGAGCTCAACAGAGCTCACTGCCATGTCCATTCTCTCCACGCTGCCCAAGAACTGCCTCTGTGTGTTCATGGTGACGTCGGCTGAGGTCCTGAAGCGGAGGACAGGGCGAGAGATGACAGATATCTGACTGGTCAAAAAACGTTGCACCTCTTCTCGACATTCACTTTCATCTCTGTAGATCTCTTCTGCCGTCACAAGCACCAGACTGTCCTCCTCCTTCACACAAATTTCCATTCGTTTCTTTAGTTTCTCCAGCTGATCCAGGCTCATGTGCCCTTTGCTCACCACTCCCTCCAGAATGCTCACTGCAGAAGCACTAACAGTGTCCAAAGAGAAGAGGGCTTCATCGCGACACTTATCAGCCAAAGACACCATCACCCTGTGCCGCCTCAGGATATCGTTTTCCACAGCAGTCTTCTTGTCTTGGATAGCCCTCTGCTCCGCAGAAAATGATCTCAGTTTTCCTTTTAAACGGAAAATGGTGCTAGTCAGTCCAGTTAAATCATTAACCAGTGAAGTCTTCACTGCTTTGGAAACCTTTTCTACCTCTTCTGTGTGATGATTCAAATGACCCTCCAGTTTACATTCCAGACAAATGCAAGTTTTGCACTGATGGCAAAAAAGCTCAAGTTCTCTCTGCTTGGAGTCATGCACTTTGCACATGAGCTGTTGCTTCTTCATGGAATGAGTAGTATCCAGGTAGTAGTTGGTTTTGAAGGCCTCTACACCTCCTATTGGAACTTGAACAGTCTCTCGACAAGAGGGGCAAGGAAAAGAGGTTCTGTACCTTGTTCCCTGGTGCTTCAGCAAATCCACCAGACATTCCTTGCAAAAGGTATGTGAGCATGGCAACAGCTTTGGACTCTTGTAATCCCCCAGACACAGTGGACATTTCCATGGAGAAGTGTCGCTGTGTTCCTCTTTCTCCTCACGCCATGACGCCATTGAGGTTACAGGAATGATGTGGGGTGCAGGGTGCAGGGTGCGGGGTGCCTTATTTTATCTTGTTTTCAGCCCAGTCAACCTCAAAGACCATTGGACAGATGAAAGTCCAGTCAGTGGTTTTCAGTCTTAGAGCACTGGGACAGCATCTGATGATGGCCTGAAAAGGAAAAGTAATGGATGAATTTAGACCAGCACAAAAGTCTTAGTCTGTCACGTCAGTAAGAAGATTATCTGCTAAAACAGCAAATCAAAACAAGACCCCTATTTGATCACACACACACACACACACACACACACACACACACACACATATATATATATATAAAGAGAGGTAACAGGAGGTGGCCAGAAGAAAAACAGTCTGGTCGGACAGAGTATTTCAAGTCACCATCACAAGAGTACCAGATGTGGCAGAGCTGATTGGACCAAGAGAGGTGAACATAGGGTATGGCAGATGAAAAGGGTACCGTCACAGGATGTATCACCTTACTTAGCATTCCGTTTGTGTGTGTGTGTGTGTGTGTGTGTGTGTGTGTGTGTGTGTGTATTAGATTCAGTATAATCAGAATGAACTTCAAAAAAAATTTTTTTTTTTTTTACATCATATGGTTTTTAAAAAAACAACAACATAGGAATGAAAAGGCAAAGACAAGTAACTTATGGTAAATGACAACAACAACAATAACAACAAGCTGTGAAGAAGACATCGTACCAAAAAGCAAAAACAAACAAACAAAAATTGATTCCACATTCAGTTCTAAGTCCAGTTCAGTTCAGAATAAAATTGTGATCTCTGCCAGATAAGGATAGTGAAATATAAGCAAAAATAAAAACAAACAAAAAAGAAAGAAAAAAAAGGGAAGTACTTCTGTCAACAGCAACAACAACAACAACAACAACACACACACACACACACACACACACACACACACAGTATATACATATGTATGTATGCATATTCACACACACACACACACATAAATAGTAGGTAATAGCACTGAACAAGAGAGAATTCAATCTGTTGTATCGAATGAAAAAGTTGTATGGGTGTATTTTCTGAATATTTTATTTGTGTTGCATATCTCTAAGTTGTTGCAAGGTGTTCATGATAAAACCAGCCAGCCAGAAACCTATTGTATGTCATGGTCTTTATAGAAATATACTTTTTTTCCCGTTTCACACTTAGACTAAAGATAGGTTTTAAACTCGCCATTTATTCACTTACAGTCTGTTCATCAAAGATATCAGACTGAAAATAAATGATATTATTATTTGTATTGTTATTATTTCTATCATAATAATGATTATTATTATCATTAATTATAAATCATCATTTGTGAAAATCAATGGCAGGGGAAGAAATATTCAACTGAAAAGGGGGTGGCTGAGATGGAAGGGGGCTGGGGTGGGGGCAGGGGGAGGGGATTGAGGTAGGAAAAGAGAGAGAGAGAACAGAATGTGGAAAAGATAGAGTGCAGACTGTAAAATGGAGAGGGTGAGTGTCAGTGCTTGGAGAAAGAAAAACATAATATTGGAAGAGTGTGTGTGAGTGGGGGGATATTGGAAGCAGGATTAGGACAGAAAATTAATCAATAATCAAATATTGTATGCAATACTTTTATAGATTATCATTTGGAAAGTGGATGATGTGGGGACCTACAATAAACAACCAACTGGACTATTTGACACATAACTAGCTAACTTTAATGAAGAACATTTTGAAATATATAACTTTTTGCAAACAAAATTAACATTTGAAACTGGTAACACGTGTTCAGTAATTTCTGGAGGCAAAAAGGGTTTCATTTCTAAACAGTGGGTCAAAACGTGCTCTACCGTTAAACGTCCCTTACAAATGCATTCAATATTTTCACAATATATTGTATGTGTGGCATTTAGTAATAACCTAAATGTCATGCTCTTAACAGCCCTGCCAGTTCTTTTAGCATTTAATAAGGCATAAGTGTTAACTTCTAAAGACAAAAAAGAATTTAGCATATTTCTTTCAACAACATTACACATTTCAGATGATGATAAATGGTGAGGAAGTTCAATTGCATTTAAAGTGTTTTTAGCTCCAAGTTTTGCAAGATGATCTGCATGTTCATTAGAAATAAGCCCACAGTGAGGGAATACAACACATTTCAATATTAGTTCCTCTCATCTGAATACAGTGAATCAAAAATCTTATTTAAAAAATGATGTTGTAATTAATGTTTGTACAACTTGATTTGATAGACTGCAGAACTGATTTTGAATCGACACAAAATAAAACATTAATCAAGTTTAGGGGCAGATCAATTAGATATGTTAAACTGTTCATGTATATGAGCACTTGGTTTAACTTACACCTGAACAGAAAAAAGAATTGCAAGCAGCAAAATATGGGGGTGGGGGATGGGTTAGAAGTGGAGGGGTATATTTCTGCCACAGGCACCGGCCACACTATATATAACATCCAGATTCTGTGATATGATACATCAGTCCACACACTTTGAAGTCCTTCTTGAACCGGAAACTGAATTCCTTAAAACTGAAACTGAATTCCTTGAAACTGAAACTATGAATTCCTTGAAAGTGATACTCCGAATTCCTTAAAACTGAAACTGAAACTAAACTTGTATACATACATAACAGAAGGTGTGACAAACATGTTGGGTCTTTTGCAATAATGGGTAAATCATTTGTACCCATTCATCATTTTCTTTGGTTGTTTTTCCCCCTTTTTTTTTCATTTTAAAAAAGCAAACAGATGTAGTATTGAGGAAAAAAAAAGAAAAAGAAAAGCATGATCAGTCCACATACAAGTAGGAGGAATTTTGTTTAATATCTCGTCACACATACTGGTAAGAGATTGGAAAAAAAGAAAAAGGTAGAAAGACGTCTCTTTGAAAGCGAATCTGTACAGGATTCCCTCGGTTCCCCACAATTTAGGGGGTTGTACCTTGTAGGTGAAAACTGCGAATAGACTGTCCCGCTTATTTCAGTCAATGACATCAGTCAACCACAGTGGTGGTATTTAGTGGCGCACAACTTGTAAAAGCATAGCATGATTTTCAATCTGAGGGTCCAGTGTTCAAATCTTGATGGCAGCTCACCTTAAAAATGAGTTTCAATTTTTTTTCTTTAAAGATTTTTAACTGCTAGACTGATATAAACTCTGAAACTACAAATTTTGATAATACTGATACAGTTAGTCAATGTGCAATTACATCCCTGTGCAACCTCGACAAGCAAAAATCATATAATTATAAATGCTTCAAAGAACATGTCATGTTTTAATTAGAACACTTTACAGTTAGTTTGGTTTGTTTTTCTTTTTTTTTCTTTCTTTTTACCCTGATTCTTATTCAGAATGATTTGAACACACACACACACACACACACACACACACACACACACCACTGCACTACTGACACACATAATAATAATAATAATGGTATTTGTATAGCGCTGAATCTTGTGCAGAGACAAATCAAAGCGCTTTCGCACCAGTCATTCACACAAATGCATGACTGTAAAACTGTGGAAACTAAAGACAAGGAAGGGCAGGCAAGGGAGGCTATTTTGGAAAGAAGTGGGTTTTTAGGCCAGACTTGAAAGAGCTGAGTGTGGTGACTTGACGAAGCGAAAGAGGAAGTTCATTCCAATCGCAAGGTCCAGAGACAGAGACATCATGAATGTTACCCTTGCCACAAGGGGTATGTTACCCTTGCCACAAGGGGTATGTACTGCAGTAAACTCACATGTGGGCAACATGGGCAAAAGTTGCACTGCACGTAAACTGGTTACTATAATTATATCTTACTGCTCACACTGCACGTAAACTGGTTACTATAATTATATCTTATTGCTCACTCTGCACGTAAACTGGTTACTATAATTATATCTTATTGCTCACACTGCATGTAAACTGGTTACTATAATTATATTTTTACTGCTCACACTGCACGTAAACTGGTTACTATAATTATATCTTATTGCTCACACTTTGCTGACCAGCTTAGACTGGCTTCATGATCTGGTTCAGTCACTGAAACACACACACACACTGAGTGCAGTGTGTGTGTGTGTGTGTGTGTGTGTGTGTGTGTGTGTGTGTGTGTATGTGTGTGTGTGTGTGTGTGTGTGTGTGTGTGTGTGTGTGTGTGTGTGTGTGTGTGTGTGTGTCACTCAGTGTGTGTGTGTGTCTGTGTCTGTGTGTGTCT
>JAAQRG010014564.1:0-21706 GCA_011634625.1 Babylonia areolata
AGACACAGACAGACAGAAACACAGACAGAGCTGCTGAGTAGAATAGAATAGAATAGAATATGTCTTTATTACCAAGTGGACCGGGGTCACAAGGAATATTGTGTTTGTGTGTGTGTGTGTGTGTGTGTGTGTGTGTGTGTGTGTGTGTGTGTGTATGTGTGTGTGTGTGTGTGTGTGGTTATTGTACATTAAAAAGGTGCAAACATAGATCGAAAATCATACACGAACACAGATGATGTAGGATACATACTAGTGCATATCATTACAAGAACTTGTGCACAGGAACACATGCACGCACGCACACATACACACACGCACGCACACACATACACACACACACACTCACACACACACATTTTAACAGATTCTCGAATCTTCAAAATGGAGCAAATGTCAAGCTAGTGCTGATGACAGAATTTCATAACCAAAGGAAAAAGGGTTTATAACTGAAATTACACAATACAGATTGATGGATTTCCCATCGTTCTATCATAGACTGGTAACCCTCTCTGGTGTCTAGAATAAGACTAGACGCTTTCAAGACAAAGTTTAGCAAAAACGTTTATTGTGTTTGTGGTGAACAGATCACACGAAATCATATTTTGTTTGAGTGTCAAACAATTGTCTGGTTACTTCCAAAGTCTTGTAAAGTTAGAACATTTTCAGAACAAAACATAAAAGAAATAATGTCCAACCACTTACTGTTGACTGAAATTGCCGAGTCCCTGTTACATAGTCCAGTAGAAGTGTTTCTGTAATGCGATCTTCCGATATTGAATTTCATCAATTATTTTCTTTTTTGGTGTCTGTGTTGTGAATTGCCGTTACAGATATTTACGAATTGTTGATTCCATTGTTCTAGTTTATCCCCTTTTTTTTTTTGTATATCCACCATCTCCAACCCCAGATCACACACACACACACACACACACACACACACACGCACACACACACGGTACGTCTAAGTGAAAAGACGTTAAATTAAAGAAAGAACATTTAACATATGCCACATATCACATGTGGATGAGTACATAGACCAATTTAGGAATTGGCGAATCAGGAACAGGCGAATCGGGATGACACCATACGGAAGGCACTGCCATAAAATGTTGCCAGGCTCAGGCAAGATGGTGGCCTGGAAGAGCGCGACAGATGACGTAACACCATGACTACATCGTGACGTCAGTTATATGTGATAGCTCAGTGATACCTTCTTCTTCTTCTGGACTTTCACGTACGTGTAGGACAGTTTTTAATCTCGCCATATAAGCAGCCATGCTCCTTTTTCTGGGGCGTTCATGCTGGTTATGTTCTTGTTTCAGTAATCCACTGAACGCTGACATGGATTACGGGATCTTACACGTGCGTGACTGATCTCCTGTGTGCGTGTTCACATGAAGGGGGTTCAGTACTAGCACGTATGCACATATATTGATCTAGGAGATCTGAAAAAAAAAAAAAAAAATCTCCGCCTTTAACCAACCATGTGCACCGAGATCAGGGCTCGAACTCAGGCAACTTGATCGATAATCAATCGACTAAACTTTGGACAATTTTGTGAATGTTCGTGTTTCAAGAACCCTACCGAACACTGACATGGATTACAGGATCTTTAAAATGCGTAGACTTATTTGATGTTCTGCATGTTTATACGCACGAAGGGGGTTCTGGCACCAGCAGATCTGCGGATAATTATGTTGACCTGGGAGATCGATAAAAAAACAACTAAAAAACAAAAAAACAACAAAAAACCAAAAAACCCACCCAAAAAACAAACAAACAAAAAACAAAACAAAACAAAGAAACAAAAAATCTCCACACTTCGTCCACCGTTTCAAGCCGGGATTGGAACCAAAGAACCCGAGGACTGTACTGGAAGTCCAGTGCTCTTAACCACTGGACTATCGTGGCCCGTCATCATTCCTTGAAGGATCGCAGCACCAGAAACAGCCAGCCTTTCTCTCTTGCCTGTAATGTGATCTCTCGTTATGCCGGTGTTCATTGCAGACTCTTTCTCCCCTAAAGGGTGTCGAATTAAAACGTGAATGTAATGAATTAATTTTGTGTGTGTGTGTGTGTGTGTGTGTGTGTGTGTGTGTGTGTGTGTGTGTGAGTGTGTGTGTGTGTGAGTGTGTGTGTGTGTGTGTGAGTGTGTGCTCCTCATGATTCGTTAGCGTTAACAGATCGTCGGACTTGGAATTAATCCCTGGTGTGCGATATGCAATCCGTTCCCTCACTGTTTGCTACCGGTCTCCCTCTCCCTCATTCCCTTCCTCGTTTGAAAAATGTTTGATTGTCGACAGTTCCTTGTCACTGACTTTCGTGCGCAGACAATGAAATTGACGAGCCGCAAAAATTCTTTGAGAAATCATCATCAGAGGAGAGAGGAAGAATTTAATCTCGCTGTCAATTAGGGTTGAAGTTATTGGATCAAAGATCTTGCATGATTTTTTTTTAAAGTGGAAATTATCTGTCCGTCTGTTTGGGTGTTGCATGCACTTTCTCTGTCATATATCCAGGGATTTGGATGCCTACAAGTACACTCTTCTGTGCAAGAGATCTTAAACCTGTGGTCTCTTCCTTCAATTCTTGTTTCCCTTTTTCCTCTTTCTGTCTGGCTGTTTCACTCCTCCCACCCCTTGATATACGTATATACATTGTGAAATACATGAAGACAAGATTCTTGTTTGATGTGTCAGATCTGGTTGTACAATGCTTTTTGGTACATAGAACAAAATGCCAGAAATTTATTTATTTGTCCACCGTGTGTTTGTCCACAGTAGATGAATTACATTAATTTGTTTAAAGGGTTGATCACTTCGTGATATCAGAGCAAAGTTTATTCGTCCTTAGCATGATCGATATCCACGTCCGTTGAGTACGTTCGCTGATACCATCCACAAGACATACTGATGTGCGTAATATATTCTTTTATAATTTGTATAATGCATCAACAGATAGAGAAACTGTCACTTCATAGCATGTCCGAAAACCAGGTGATCATTTCTGGTATTCATCGTTTGATATTTCTTTTCGTACTTTAAAATTTTGTAATGCATTTAGATCACGTATCCCTGTAGAAGGAGCAATGGCCTGATGAATAAACAATTAGCATTCCGATTTTCTTTTATCCGCCCTATCTACATCTGTCCATGTACCCTTTTACCTCCCTCTTTGTTTCTGTTGTTGCTCTTCTCTTCTCTGTCTGCACCCTCTCTGTCTGTATCTCTGTCTCTGTCTCTCTGTCTGTCTCTGTCTGTCTGTCTGTCTCTGTCTCATCAGCATGTTTTTCTTCCTATTGCAGACCTTTCTTGTAAAACGTGATCTCCTCAGAGAGAATGCATGAATTGTATGTGTCTTTTTTTTTATTTTTATTTTTTAAATTTTTTATTGGATTGCAAAAGTCCTCTCTCTAGCAGAGTCTTGTGATGTCCTCGAGCTCTATTCTGTCTTTCTTTCCTTCTTTCTTTCGTTTTCCCTTTCTATCAGTGTAGTCCTGTGCATTCACGTCACTAGTGATCAAAACACGTTTGGTATCAACTGTTCTACCCACCACTGGTCTTATATTACCGATCGATTTCAATCTGTTGTTATTAATTGTTTTTAGTTTGAGCCTGTTGGGTTTGAACACGGAATTCTAAAAGTTTTTTTTTCTTGGGTCCTGTCCTCGTTACGTTCATCATCCTGCTGCTTCTTCAAGACAACAATCTCACTCTCTATGCAGTGACACTCTTGAGAATCAACACCCCTTTAAAAAAAAGAAAAAAAAGAAAAAAGCTTGACTGCTTTTGCGACATTCAAAACTGGACGTCACAAAACGAGTGTAATCAAATACTTATCAAACTGATGCCGCTAAAAACAAAAACAAACAAACTTAAAACAACAACAAACAACAACTGTAGCTGCTGAATCAACTGAATTCGGTAGTTCGTGCATTTCTCTTTCCAGCTGAGACAAGAATGGAAAATCATGTTGATTTTTATTGACAGTACACGTTTCATGTACCAGTTCATCAGCCAGACCTGTCGAAGCTGTTAACTTTAAAGTAGAAAGAATGGATAATCTGAAGTCTTAACAAAAACTTTTCCACTGAAGTTACATCCGTGCTTGTCACTTCTCTCGTGTTATCTCGACTAATGTAACAATCAGTTGTCCGGTCTGGTTTGCCTACTTCATCAATTGGCTCACTTCAGCGAATACATAATTCTGCTGCTCGTCTCAGAATATACAAGAAACCCGGTCTTGGCACTTCATTCTTAGTGTCACTTGACAGTTTTCATGTCGTATCAACAAAGAATAACATGGTAATAACATCAGCACTCCCTCTGCCATGAATGCGTAAAGAACATATCTCCTCCGTGCCTACTACTGTCAACACTCTTGCAACCCATCTTTCCGCTCTTTCCGATCAGCAGCCGGTTACTCAGCCTACGCATCCTCAAGGCAGACAGCGTAAGAAGTGGGTAGACAACACCACTGCGTGGATAGAGAGGAGTATTGCCGAAACACACGCTTATCCTACGCGAGAATATTGGTGATGATGTTCAACAGTGCAACGCCCCCCACGACCAAACCAGGTGCCAAGTTGCATTGCTTGGTTCTAATTTTTTGACAGTTACACGTGACTAAATGCCTACGTTGACCGAACTACGCCATTGGTCAGTTCCATACTACACACAGTTAGTAGCGGGTTACGACCATACTTGGCTCTTCCGTCCAAGCAATGCAACCGACTCCAGGTTTCGGCACCAGTGACAGTGACCGTGGCAGTGACACATCCTCAGTTTCAGTCAGTACTGTGTAGGTCGCCGCTCTCTCTTCGTCTCTGGTTCATCTGCTCAGAATGAGCAACCTCCTCCCCCCTCTCTCTCTATCCGGGAAAGCACCGCATTCAGCATCTTCAATCAATCCGAAAAAACTAATTTATTTCCAACCTTTAAAAAAAAAAAAAATTGGTCCTGTGATTTTGCACATCTACGCGAACTTTTTCTTTCTCATTAACTCATTCTTGCTTATGAGCTAGTGCTGAGTATGCGTGTGAATGAATGATAGATGTGCATTGTTCAATTTTGTTACGTTTGATTTTAAACAGCCTTTTCAGACGTTTTTGTGCGCATGCATGTGCATGATCAGCATGTATAGCGCTTTGAAATCGTTTTCTACAACACAATTTAGAACTATACAATACCATTATTATTATCATTGCTATTGTTATTGTTTTACTATCATTATTATTATTGTCATCATTATTATTATCGTCTTTCGCGAAAATGTAGACGTATGTGTACGGAAGGATGCAAGGTAAATGCGAGGAACGGGCCGGGATATGGAATTTTTGCATGTGTAATGGCCTGAGAAAAATTGAAACGTGCAGTCAGACAGAAATGATATAAACTTTTGGGTGCATCTATCTCCCAAGCGGGAAGAAATTTGGAAATATAAAATATTCTACTGGAACTGTGACGTGTTCAGTGCGACGGAGAAATTACCATCCCTTTGGAATTCGATCTATAGAGGCGTGTATTGCACACACACACACACACACACACACACACACGCGCGCGCGCGCGCTGGTTTGCTATCCAGTCAAACAATTAACCGGATTTGAGTTCTGACTCTCTCTCTCTCTTTCTTTCTGTCTCTGTCTTTCTCCCATTCAAAGCGTCGAAGTGTCAAGTGTCTTTCTGTCTTTCTCACACGTTTTGTTTTCCTTTCTCTCTCTGTGTCTGTCTGTCTGTCTGTTTTTATTCCCAAGTTCTTTCTAGACATACATAGCAAATTCCCACAAGGGTGCCATAATTTGACAGGCGGCACAAAAACCGATACCGCACGAAATGTCCCGCCAAAATGAGGAAGAGAAGCAGGGGGACATCTGCATAAGTGAAGAAACTGTTTCATGCGCCATGTTTTGGGGGTGATGGTGCTGGGTGGATTCGGGGAAGGAGGGGAGGGGGGAGGGGGTGACTAGGTTAAGTTTACCCCAAGGGGTCGTTACAGGCTAGTGTACATAGACCCCAGGGGTTATCTGGGCTAGCCAGAGAAAGCCCTTCAGTGCCAGGGGGAAAACAGCAGAAAGTGGTGTTTCAGGTCATAAAATATTATCCCAAACAATAAGCCTAAAACTGAGAAAACGGTCTGGAGATATACCACTCTAGATAAACTGTGTGCATTTTCAGCCTGCCAGAGCTATTTCCCTTTTTTCTGATCACGTCATCAGTGACGTCACTATGCTCGTACGTAATACGTTTATGGCAGTCAAGGGGTTTTTAATCCTGAAAAACAAAAACAAAAACATAACTTGGATACCAGTAGACTGCTACATCTGGACGGCCAATTTTCTCCCTCCCCCTCCCCCCTACAGCGAGAGAGAGAGAGAGAGAGAGAGAGAGAGAGATTCCGTCTGGTGTCCGTCGAGTTACTGTCTGAATGGCCCAGCCTGTATAGTAGCTTTCGTCGTTGAAAATGTGGTATTGTTTGTCTCCATCCACCTCTCCAATGTCCAGGCTTTGACACACAACCGATAAATCTGGAGGACTCAGGGTTGCATGGTTGCATGAGCGAACTTAGAACAGCGCTAAGTTTGCTTATCGTTAAGAATGTTCCCAGCGCCACGACACAGTAAATTCCATATACTTAGGAACATTCTCAACTCTGAGCACACTTTGCGCTGCAAAGAGCGTCTCTTGCAGCCCGGCCCTGGAGCCAGTTGCATTGCTCGGACGGAAGAGCCTAGTATGGTCGTAACCCGCTACTAACTGTGTTCAGTACGGAACTGACCAATGGCGTAGTTCGGTCAACGTAGGCATTTAGTCACGTGTAACTGTCAAAAGTTAGAACCGAGCAATGCAACTGGTACCTGGTGAACAGTTCTTATGTGCGGCGTCCCGGTTTCATTTCACAAAGAAGAAGAAGAAGAAGACGACGACGACGTCTTGAATATGAGAATATTCTATTTGTAACATTCTGATAATGTCAGCTATTTTGAAACGCTGTCATGAAGAAGAAGAAGAAGAAGAGGATGAGGAGGAGGAGGAAGAGGAGGAGGAGGAGGAGGAGGAGGAAGAAGAAGAAGAAGAAGAAGAAGAAGAAGAAGAAGAAGAAGACCTCTTTAGTATGAGAATCTTCTGTTTGTAACATTTTAATGATGTCAGCTATTTTGAAACGCTGTCATGAAGAAGAAGAAGAAGAAGAAGAGGAAGAGGAGGAGGAGGAGGAGGAGGAGGAGGAAAAAGACCTCTTTAGTATGAGAATCTTCTGTTTGTAACATTTAAATGATGTCAACTATTGTGGAACGCTGTCATGAAGAAGAAGAAGAAGACGTCTTGAATCTTCTGTTTGTAACATTCTGATAATGTCTGATAATGTCATAACGCTGTCATGAAGAAGAAGAAGAAGAAGAAGAAGAAGAAGAAGAAGAAGAAGAAGAAGAAGAAGACCTCTTTAGTATGAGAATATTCTGTTTGTAACATTTTAATGATGTCAACTATTGTGGAACGCCGTCATGAAGAAGAAGAAGAAGAAGAAGAAGAAGAAGACGACGACGACGACGACGACGACGACGAAGAAGAAGAAGAAGAAGAAGAAGAAGAAGAAGAAGAAGAAGAAGACCTCTTCAATATGAACATCTTCTGTTTGGGACATTTGAATGATGTCAGCAATGATGAAGGGCTGTCATCGCCACCTCTTTTGTCGTTCCCCACGAAGAGAATCAATGAAACGATGTCAATACAGGCTGATTCTGGGGGACAGAGGAATCATGAACACTATGCAGAAGGCAGGGCAGCAAGCTGTTTCCGTGGATTAACTCATTCAGTACGGCCAGTCTTCTCTTCTCCTCTACACAGACCCCTCGGATGTCCAGTGGGTGTCTGAATGACCCAACCTTTAGCTTCCGACGTCAGAATTGTGGTATTCTCTGTCAACATTCACCTCCTCAGTATAAGAGCCTTCCGCTTGCAATATTTTGATGATGGTAATTGGGGTGAAACGCTGTTAACGTCGCCCCTTTCGCCGTTCGTATGGAGAGAGTTAAAAAAAGTAATGTCACTATACTATAGTTATACTGTAGCGTAGTGAAATCATCAATAGAAATCTGTAGCGCTACTGACAGCTCCAAGAGCAGTGACTGTTCACCAGAGGCCAGTTTTCAGTTTTCAGTAGCTCAAGGAGGCGTCACTGCGTTCGGACAAATCCATATACGCTACACCACATCTGCCAAGCAGATGCCTGCCTGACCAGCAGCGTAACCCAACGCGCTTAGTCAGGCCTTGAGAAAAAAAAAGTAAAAAAATAATAGATAAGCGTGCATAAATAAGTAAATAAATTAATTAATTAATAATTACAAGAGGCCAGATAGTTGTAATGTGTTACGTGTAGAACTTAAACACTGTCCAACCAGCGTTCCATGAGCAGTGATTGTTCTACAGAGGACAAACAGTTTTAATCTGTTACATGTAGAACTGACAGCCCTGTCCAGGCAGCGTGAAGTACCTTCAGGAGGCAGTGCAGACTGAACATGGGAACTTGTCAGTGTGTGGATCCAGGTGTCGGCTTGGCTGCACGACTGTTGATGAAAAGTTGAACAGCTAGTTGTCTGCTGGTCAACCTTCCTCCTGCACTTCCGGCGGATGTTCCAGTGCCAAACAAAGTTGATGTTCTGAAGATAACGCTACCAGCCACGGGAAAGCCTGGTTCTTTATTTCTACGTCTTTTTCTGTTCTTCGTCGTCTCTTCTTTCAGTCATCAATTGTCTTGATGTCACCTGTGTCACTCTGCGGGCTGTGGGGTTTACACCAGTCTCTCCCACGCCCTGGGCCCCCATGTAGACTGATGTGGGTTTTACACCAGACATTCCTACACCTTGGGTCACCACATAAACTGATGTGGACTTTACACCAGTCATTCCTATACCTTGGGTCACCACATAAACTGATGTGGACTTTACACCAGTCATTCCTGTACCTTGGGTCACCATATAAACTGATGTGGACCTTACACCAGTCATTCCTGTACCTTGGGTCACCATATAAACTGATGTGGACTTTACACCAGTCATTCCTATACCTTGGGTCACCACATAAACTGATGTGGACTTTACACCAGTCATTCCTATACCTTGGGTCACCATATAAACTGATGTGGACTTTACACCAGTCATTCCTATGCCTTGGGTCACCACATAAACTGATGAGGGTTTAAACCAGTCATTCCCACACCTTGGGTCACCACATACACTGATGTGGATTTACACCAGTCACTCCTACACCTTGGGTCACCACATAAACTGATGTGGGTTTACACCAGTCATTCCTATACCTTGGGTCACCACATAAACTGATGTGGACTTTACACCAGTCACTCTTACACCTTGGGTCACCACATAAACTGACGTGGGTTTACACCAGTCATTCCTGCACCTTGGGTCACCACATAAACTGATGTGGACTTTACACCAGTCATTCATGTACCTTGGGTCACCATATAAACTGATGTGGGTTTACACCAGTTATTCCTGCACCTTGGGTCACCACATAAACTGATGTGGGTTTACACCAGTCAATCCTGCATCTTGGGTCACCACATAAACTGATGTGGATTTACACCAGTCACTCCTACACCTTGGGTCACCACATAAACTGATGTGGGTTTACACCAGTCATTCCTACAACCTGGGTCACTGCTTTAGCTTGCAGTTGATTTATGGGTTCTGGGGAGCTAACCCTAATCATAACCCTAACCCAAACACACGCACCCCCCCAGCCCCCATACACACACACACATGCGCGTGCGCACGCACAGAAAGAGAGAGACAGAGACAGAGACAGAAAGATTCGAACCAATAAAAAAAAAATCGAATTTGTTGAAAGACTGAAACATCAGTTTACAACAGAAAGCGTACATTCTTTATAAGGACTAATGGTTCCAATGCACAGAGACAGCATGCTCATTCCCTTTGCTGAATATCTTGCTATCAGTCTTTATATTCCCCACACATAAGACACAACTAGGTTTCTTTTCTTTTGCTTGCAAAGAAAATGAATACCCTACCATCAGTTGTTTGTTTTTTTTATATCCCTTACATATAAGACACAACAACAAATACGTTTTTCTTTCCTTCTTTTTTTTTTCTTCTTGCATAAAAAGGAATACCCTGTCATCAGTTTTTATACCCCACACGCATAAAACTCATTAACAAATACGTTTCTTTTCCATTTGCTTGCATAAAAATGAATACCCTGTCATCAGTACTATATCAGTTGTTGTTTTTTATATCCACACAAAAGACACAAATACATTTCTTTTCGTTTGTTTGCATAAAATTGAACACCCTGCCATTAGTTTTTATATCAGTGGTTTTTTTTTTATCCACACAAAAGACACATAAATACGTTTCGTTTTGTTTGCTTGCATAAAACTGAATTTTCTGCCATCAGTTTTTATATCAGTTGCTATTTTTGTATCAACACGTAAGACACTTGAATATGTTTCTTTTCTTTTGCTTGCATGAAAATGCATACCTTGTCCTCAGTGTTTATATACACCACATACACATTTCAGTGAGTGCCTGTTCAGAACAACCACCACATCCAGTGTAATTATCCACAACCACATTCTGTGTCGTTTTCCACAACCACATCCAGTGTTGTTATCCACAACCACGCATGATTTCCTATCCACGATCCACAACCATACAATAATACCCTTTCCTTAACTACCAGTGATTCCATATCAACAACCACACGTGATTCCCTATCCACAATCACCCATGATTCCCCATCCACAATCACCCATGATTCCCCTATCCACAATCACCCATGATTCCCTATCCACAATCACCCATGATTCCCCATCCTCAATCACCCATGATTCCCTATCCAAATCCACCCATGATTCTCTATCCACAATCACCCCATGATTCCCTATCCACAATCACCCCATGATTCCCTATCCACAATCACCCCATGATTCCCCATCCACAATCACCCATGATTCCCCATCCACAATCACCCATGATTCTCTATCCACAATCACCCATGATTCCCTATCCACAATCACCCCATGATTCCCCATCCACAATCACCCATGATTCCCTATCCAAATCCACCCATGATTCTCTATCCACAATCACCCATGATTCCCTATCCACAATCACCCATGATTCCCCATCCTCAATCACCCATGATTCCCTATCCAAATCCACCCATGATTCTCTATCCACAATCACCCCATGATTCCCTATCCACAATCACCCCATGATTCCCTATCCACAATCACCCCATGATTCCCCATCCACAATCACCCATGATTCCCCATCCACAATCACCCATGATTCTCTATCCACAATCACCCATGATTCCCTATCCACAATCACCCCATGATTCCCCATCCACAATCACCCATGATTCCCTATCCAAATCCACCCATGATTCTCTATCCACAATCACCCATGATTCCCTATCCACAATCACCCCATGATTCCCCATCCTCAATCACCCATGATTCCCTATCCAAATCCACCCATGATTCTCTATCCACAATCAACCCATGATTTTCCATCCACAACTGCCCATGTTTCCCTATCCACAATCACCCCATAATTCCCTATCCAAAACCACCCGTGATTCCCCATCCATAACCACCAATGATTCCCTATCCACGATCCTTAACCATCCTATAATTCCCATTCCTTAAGTACCAATGATTCCATATCAATAAACACACGTGATTCCCTATCCACAATCTCCCATGATTCCCTTTCCACAATCACCCCATGATTCCACATCCACAATTATCCATGATTCCGTATCCAGAACTTCCCATAATTCCCTATCCACAAATACCACATAATTCCCTAACAAAAATCACCCCATGGTTCCTTATCCACAATGCCATCATGATTCCCCGTCCAAAACCACCCATGATTCCCTATCCACAGTCACCCCATGATTCCCTATCCACAACCACACATTGATTCCCTGTCCACAACTCCCTATGATCCTGTATCCACAATCACCCATTTTCCCTATCCACAATCACCCATGATTCCATACCCACAACCACAGCCTTATCTCCAGACCCAAACCACTACCATGACGACGCCAGCGCTGCGGCAGCCCCACCAACACTGAAGCTGACACAGCCATGACGACAGTTGTCAACAACACTGAAGCTGACACGGCCATGACGACAGACGTCAACAACACTGAAGCTGACACGGCCATGACGACAGACGTCAACAACACTGAAGCTGACATAGCCATGACGACTGACGTCAGCAAAACTGAAGCTGACACAGCCATGAAGACTGACGTTACCAACACTGAAGCTGACACAGCCATGACGACAGACGTCAACAACACTGAAGCTGACACGGCCATGACGACAGACGTCAACAACACTGAAGCTGACATAGCCATGACGACTGACGTCAGCAAAACTGAAGCTGACACAGCCATGAAGACTGACGTTACCAACACTGAAGCTGACACAGCCATGACGACAGACGTCAACAACACTGAAGCTGACACGGCCATGACGACAGACGTCAACAACACTGAAGCTGACATAGCCATGACGACTGACGTCAGCAAAACTGAAGCTGACACAGCCATGAAGACTGACGTTACCAACACTGAAGCTGACACAGCCATGACGACAGACGTCAACAACACTGAAGCTGACACGGCCATGACGACAGACGTCAACAACACTGAAGCTGACATAGCCATGACGACTGACGTCAGCAAAACTGAAGCTGACACAGCCATGAAGACTGACGTTACCAACACTGAAGCTGACACAGCCATTACGACAGACGTCAACAACACTGAAGCTGACACAGCCATGACGACAGTTGTCAACAACACTGAAGCTGACACAGCCATGACGACAGTTGTCAACAACACTGAAGCTGACACAGCCATGACGACAGTTGTCAACAACACTGAAGCTGACACGGCCATGACGACAGTTGTCAACAACACTGAAGCTGACACAGCCATGACGACAGTTGTCAACAACACTGAAGCTGACACAGCCATGACGACAGTTGTCAACAACACTGAAGCTGACACAGCCATGTGGGCAGACGTCGACAGCACTGAAGCTCACACAGCCATGACGACTGACGTCGATAACACTGAAACTGACACAGCCATGACGACTGAGGTCACCAACACTGAAGCTGACACAGCCATGACGAGTGACGTCACCAACACTGCAGCTAACACAGCCATGTAGACGGACGTCAACAACACTGCAGCTGACACAGCCATGTAGACAGACGTCAATAACACTGAAGCTGACACAGCCATGACAGCTGACGTCAACAACACTGCAGCTAACACAGCCATGTAGACGGACGTCAACAACACTGCAGCTAACACAGCCATGTAGACGGACGTCAACAACACTGCAGCTGACACAGCTATGTAGACAGACGTCAACAACACTGAAGCTGACACAGCCATGAAGACTGACGTTACCAACACTGAAGCTGACACAGCCATGTGGACAGACGTCAACAACACTGAAGCTGACACAGCCACGTAAACAGACGTCAACAAAACTGAAGCTGACACAGCCATGTAGACAGACGTCAACAACACTGAAGCTGACACAGCCATGACGACAGGCGTCAACAACACTGAAGCTGACACAGCCATGACGACAGGCGTCAACAACATTGAAGCTGACACATCCATGAAGACTGACGTTACCAACACTGAAGCTGACACAGCCATGGCAACATACGTCATCAACACTGAAGCTGACACAGGCATGTAGACAGACGTCAACAACACTGAAGCTGACACAGGCATGTAGACAGACGTCAACAACACTGAAGCTGACACAGGCATGTAGACAGACGTCAACAACACTGAAGCTGACACAGCCATGACGACAGACGTCAACAACACTGAATCTGAGTGTATGCATATACTTGTGTACCTATGAGAGTGAAATTATCGTGCAGAATTTTGCCAGAGGACAAGTTTATTGCAAAAGCTTCCTTTTCAGTGCGCCAAGGACATGCAGCACACTGAACCTTTATTATCATCTGAATTAGTGAATGACTAGACTAAAGCCAGACTGTAGACTCCGTGGAGGCATTTACAGCTAAGCCAGACTGAATGAGTTAATGGGAACATTACTGACATAGACAATTTAGCCAGACTGAATGACTTAGTGGAGACACATTTTACTGGTATAGACAACTAAGCCAGACTGAATGACTTAGTGGAGACATTTACTGGTATAGACAACTTAGCCAGACTGAATGACTTAGTGGAGACATTTACTGGTATAGACAAGTAAGCCAGACTGAATGAGTTAGTGGAGACATTTACTGAAACAGACAACTAAGCCAGCCTGATGACTTAGTGGAGACATTTACTGGTATAGACAACTTAGCCAGAATGAATGACTTAGTGGAGACATTTACTGATACAGACAACTAAGCCAGCCTGATGACTTAGTGGAGACATTTACTGGTATAGACAAGTAAGCCAGACTGAATGAGTTAGTGGAGACATTTACTGAAACAGACAACTAAGCCAGCCTGATGACTTAGTGGAGACATTTACTGGTATAGACAACTAAGCCAGACTGAATGACTTAGAGGAAAAAAATTACTGACGTAGACAACTAAGCCAGACTAACTGAGTTGGTGGAGACATTTACTGATATAGACAACTAATCCAGAATGAATGATTTAGCAGAGACATTCACTGACGTACACAACTAAGCCACACTGAATGATTTAGTGGAAACACCTAATGACGTAGACAACTAAGTCAGACTAAATGAGTTAGTGGAGGCATTTGCTGGCATAGACAGCTAGGCTTGACAGAATGACTTAGTGGAGGCATTTACTGGTATAGACAAGTAAGCCAGACTGAATGAGTTGGTGGACACTATTTTCTGACAGAGAGAACTAAACCAGCCTGGTGAGTTAGTGGAGACATTTACTGATACAGACAACTAATCCAGCCTGATGAGTTAGTGGAGACATTTACTGATACAGACAACTAAGCCAGCCTGAGTTAGTGGAGACATTTACTGATACAGACAACTAAGCCAGCCTGATGAGTTAGTGGAGTCATTTACTGATACAGACAACTAAGCCAGACTGATGAGTTAGTGGAGACATTTACTGATACAGACAACTAAGCCAGCCTGATGAGTTAGTGGAGACATTTACTGATACAGACAACTAAGCCAGCCTGATGAGTTAGTGGAGACATTTACTGATACAGACAACTGAGCCAGCCTGATGAGTTAATGGAGACATTTACTGATACAGACAACTAAGCCAGCCTGATGAGTTAGTGGAGACATTTACTGATACAGACAACTAAGCCAGACTGATGAGTTAGTGGAGACATTTACTGATACAGACAACTAAGCCAGCCTGATGAGTTAGTGGAGACATTTACTGATACAGACAACTAAGCCAGCCTGATGAGTTAGTGGAGACATTTACTGATACAGACAACTAAGCCAGCCTGATGAGTTAGTGGAGACATTTACTGATGACAACTAAGCCAGCCTGATGAGTTAGTGGAGACATTTACTGATGCAGAGCCTGATGAGTTAGTGGAGACATTTACTGATATAGACAACTAAGCCAGCCTGATGAGTTAGTGGAGACATTTACTGATACAGACAACTAATCCAGCCTGATGAGTTAGTGGAGACATTTACTGATACAGACAATTAAGCCAGGCTGATGAGTTAGTGGAAACCTTTACTGATGTAGACAACTAAGCCAGCCTGATGAGTTAGTGGAGACATTTACTGATGCAGACAACTAAGCCAGCCTGATGAGTTAGTGGAGACATTTACTGATACAGACAACTAAGCCAGCCTGATGAATTAGTGGAGGCATTTACTGATACAGACAACTAAGCCAGACTAAATGAGTTAGTGGAGGCATTTGCTGGCATAGACAAGTAAGCCAGACTAAATGAGTCAGTGGAGGCATTTGCTGGCATAGACAGCTAAGCCAGGCTGAATGAGTTAGTGGAAACCTTTACTGACGTAGACAACTAAGCCACACTGAATGAGTTGGTCTCTTCATTCCCTCCATTGCCTCCACACTGCCTGTCATTGTACACACACGGCCCAGTGGCCCGAAAGTGTCTTCATAATCATCAGGAAATATGACAATATGTTGTTGGGCAAATAACACCATGAAGTGACTGAAGGTGTCTGTTATCATTCTTCTTCTTCTTTCTATCGTAAAACATCATACTAGCAGATAGAAAAAAAAAAAAGAAGTAAACACAATACGGTGGCGCTGCTTTGTTGCGAAGCGCTGCCCCGAATGTCACAGAGATATGTTGTGACTAACAGTACAATGATATAACATAACGATACGACATGATGACGAGAATATAATTTCACATTACACACATCAACAATACAATGATGGTGAACATATCATTTCACAATACACACATCGATAACACAATGATTGTGACAATATCTTTCACATTACACACATCAACAAGACAATGATGGTGAAACTATCATTTCACAATACACACATCGATAACACAATAATGATGAAAATATCAATTCACAATACACACACCAGCAACACAATAATGATGAAAATATCAATTCACAATACACACACCAACAACACAATGATGGTGACAATATCAATTCACAATTCACACACCAACAACACAATGATGATGACAATACCGTTTCACATTACACACATCAACAAGACAATGATGATTACAATATACTAAGCCAGACTGAATGAATTAGTGGAGACATATGCTGATGTAGACAAGTAAGCCAGACTGAACGACTTAGTAGAAACCTTTATTGACGTAACACGCAACACACACGTCAACAAGATAATGATGGTGACAATATAATTTCACAACACACACATCGATAACACAATGATGGTGACAATATCATTTCACAACACATACATCGATAACACAATCATGGTGACAATAATTATCATTTCACAACACACACATCGATTACACAATGATGGTGACAATATTTCACAACACACACATCGATAACACAATGATGGTGACAATATTTCACAGACCACGCACATCATCAAGCACAACGAAAAAAGATGGAAGAACCATTGACAGCTTCAGACATTTCTTTTCGGCGCTCTCAGTTTAACAACGATTCAAACACTTCAAGTTGCCCAAGCCGACTGATGTCCTGTTGTCACAGGCAGACGTCACACGGACGATGACGTCATGCAGACTAGGGCGTCCGAGAGAGCACAATGTTTTCAGGGCGGCAGCATGTGGCGTAAGCACGGGCACCTCTGCTATTTTTGGGCAGGGTGTGACCTTGGGTGACCCGGCATCGGGTCAGCTCGCCCTGGCCTGTGGACAGAGTGAAGGAAGGAAGGCTGGATGAATGAAGGAACGGCCTGTGGAGACAGGAAAGGAAGGAAGGAAGACAAGATGAATAAAGGAACGGACTGTGGAGAGAATGAAGAAAGAAAGACTGGATGAATGAAAGAACTGCCTGTGGACAGAGTGAAGGAAGGAAGGAAGACTGGATGAATGAAGGAACGGCCTGTGGAGACAGGGAAGGAAGGAAGGAAGACTGGATGAATGAAGGAACGGCCTGTGAAGGCAGGGAAGGAAGGAAGGAAGACTGGATGAATAAAGGAACGGACTGTGGAGAGAATGAAGAAAGAAAGACAGGATGAATGAAGGAATGGCCTGTGGAGGGTGGGAAGGAAGGAAGAAAGGATGAATGAAGGAACGGACTGCGGAGACATGGAAGGAAGGAAGGACGGAAGACTGGATGAATGAAGGAACGGCCTGTGGAGACATGGAAGGAAGGAAGCAAGACTGGATGAATGAAGGAACGGACTGCGGAGACATGGAAGGAAGGAAGCAAGACTGGATGAATGAAGGAACGGCCTGTGAAGACATGGAAGGAAGGAAGAAAGACTGGATGAATGAAAGAACGGATTGTGGAGACAGTAAAGGAAGGAAGGAAGATAGGATGAATGAAGGAATGGCCTGTGGAGACATGGAAGGAAGGAAGAAAGGATGAATAAAGGAACGCCCTGTGGGGACAGTGAAGGAAGGAAGAAAGACTGGATGAATGAAGGAACGGCCTATGGAGACAGTAAAGGAAGGAAGGAAGACTGGATGAATGAAGGAACGGGTGGATGGACGAACGGGTGGATGGAGGAACGGGTGGATGGTTGATTGAAAAGACGGATGGGTGGGTGCGTTGGCAGAGGGTTGAATGAATGGATGATTGGTTGGGTGGATGGATCGATTGGTTAGATGGACGGATCGATAAATGAGTGGGAAAACTGGTGTGTTGATGTATGAAATTGTAGATGAAGGGATGGGTGTTTGTACAGATGGATGGATGGATGGATGGATGGATAAGCAAATGACTAAACCAACGAATGGGTGGTTGCTTTAATTCTACCTGAATTCCAGTAATATGTTATAATTTTGCTACACTTTCAGTAAAAAACACAAAAAAAAACATAAGAAGAAAAGGATGTATGTGTTTGCATTGCGCACGTGCCCGTGTGCACATTTGTCTTTCTACACAACGTCTGTTCACCAAACGTGATATCGTGTGCATGTTTGTATTTCAGCACAATGCCTGTTCACTTTGCGTGATATCATGTGTGTGTTTGTCATTCCGTACAATGTCTGTTCATTGTACGTGATATTGTGTGCGTGTTTGTCTTTCTATACAATGTCTGTTCATTGTACGTGATATTGTGTGGGTGTTTGTCTTTCTATTCAATGTCTGTTCACGATATGTGGTATTGTGTGCGTGTTTGTCTTTCAAAACAATGTCTGTTCACTATGCATTGTATCGTGTGCGTGTTTGTCTCTCTGTACAATGTCTGTTCACTATAATTGATATTGTGTTTATGTTTGTATTTCTATACAATGTCTGTTCCCAACATGTGATAATGTGCGCATGTTTATCTTTCTGTACATTTTCTGTAGCGGGTTCAAAGAGTCAACGAATCATGGCATGTAGATTTACAGGCATACGTATAACTGTCAGCCACTGGCCACCATTTGTCACTGCTTCAGCTTCCGTCGTTAGACTGAAGGATGTGACTTTGTACACAGCATTATCTTCCAAGATAAATTTCACTTTTTTTGCTCTTCAGTTCATCCCAAACCGGACTGATCTGTGGTGGCTGAACCGTTTATATATATGATAATGTCCTCTTTTGTGCTTTGTTTCCTATTGGAACCCCCATTATTTGCAATAGTTCTGTCCCGGGGCCATTCATAACATTGTCCGATAAGAATTGGAGATATGAGCGTGTCGTAGATAATGTTTGAAGTGATCTGGGTGTTCGTGTCATTATTGTGCTTGTTTCAGATCTCGTAGCTTGCACATACGCTGTATGGAGTCTTCTCCTTGCCCCATCCATGTATTTCTACGTCTTTCATGATTGTCTTTTCTTTCTGTGGGAGAGCGAAACGCCATATCGACCCAATTCAAATTCATTCTCGCACGTGCTTTGAAGAAAAAAGATACAAGGACGTGCGCCCTATTTTAGCAGACCCTCCACGAACCAGTGCACTGACAGGGGAACGGCAGCACAGCTCTTACCGCTGATGACAACCCCGGCCGTTCGTCCCAGCTCCCCGAAGGCGTTACAGCCGGTCATGGTGTGGTCAGTCGGGCAGGTGACCCACTGGTGATCCCGCTCTTTCCGCCCTGTCCGCCGTGACCTCTTTGTCTGGCAGTTCAGGGCCACCGTCGCTCGGCAGCAAGAGGAGAACACGTGGGCTCCTGGAAGACCAACAGAAAAAAGAAAATGTGTGCATCTCTCCGGTGCGTTGTGTGGTGTGGTGTGGAGTGGTGTGGGGTGGTGTGGAGTGGTTAGGTGTGGTGTGGTGTGGGGTGGGTTGGGGTCTGGTGGAGTGGTGTGGGGTGGTGTGATGTGGTGTGGAGTGGTGTGGTGTGGTCTGGAGTGGTGTGGTGTGGTGTGGTGTGGGGTGAGGTGGTGTGGAGTGGGGTAGTGTGGTGTGGTTAGGTGTGGTGTGGTGTGGGTGGTGGGGTGTGGTGTGGTGTGGTGTGGGGTGGGATGGTGTAGTGTGGTGTGGTGTGGGGTGGGGTGGTGTCTGATGTGGTGTCTGGTGTGGTGTGGGGTGGGGTGGAGTGGTGTGGTGTGCTGGTGTGGTGTGGAGTGGTGTGGTGTGGAGTGGTGTGGTGTGATGTGGTGTAGTGTCTGGTGTGGTGTGGAGTGGTGTGGTGTGGTGTCTGGTGTGGTGTGGTGTGGTGTTGTGTGGTGTTGTGGAGTGGAGGGATATGGTGTGGTGTGCTGTGGTGTGGAGTGGTGTTGTGTGGTGTTGTGGATTGGAAGGGTATGGTGTGGTGTGGTGTGGTGGTGTGGAGTGAAGGGTGTGGTGTGGTGGTGTGGAGTGGTGTTGTGGAGTGGAGGGGTATGGTGTGGTGCAGTGTTTGGTGGATGGGTTAAGAGTGTTTGTGACAGTTCAGGGCCACCACCGCTCGGCAGCAAGAGGAGAACACGCAGGCTCCTGGAAGACCAGCAGAAAAAAAATGTGTGCATCTCTCCGGTGCGTTGTGTGATGTGGTGTGGAGTGATGTGGGGTGGTGTGGAGTGGTTAGGTGTGGTGTAGTGTGGGGTGGGTTGGGGTCTGGTGGAACGGTGTGGGGTGGGGTGGTGTGATGTGATGTGGTGTGGAGTGGTTAGGTGTGGTGTGGTGTGATGTGCTTGTGTGGTGTGGTGTGGGGTGGGATGGGGTGGGTGTGGTTAGGTGTAGGGTGGTGTGGTGTGGTATTCTGGCTGATTGTGTGTACTGGTCTTTTTGCTTTTCGTGGTGTTTCATCGTGTGTCATGGTGTGTCATGGTGTCTTGTTGTGTGTCGTGATGTGTCATAGCGTCCCGTGGTGTGCTGTTCTGTCTGATCGTGTCTCGTGATGTGTCGTGGTGTGTCACGGTGTCTTATGGTATTTTGTGGTGTCTCATGGTGTGGTGTTTTGTCTCATGGTGTGTCATGGTGTCTCATGGTGTGGTGTTTTGTCTCATGGTGTGTCGTGGTGTCTTGTGGTGTCTCATGGTGTGTCGTGGTGTCTTGTGGTGTCTCATGGTGTGGTGTTTTGTCTCATGGTGTGTCATGGTGTGTCATAGTGTGTCATGGTGTCTCGTGGTGTCTCATGGTGTGGTGTTTTGTCTCATGGTGTGTCATGGTGTCTCATGGTGTGGTGTTTTGTCTCATGGTGTGTCATGGTGCCTCGTGGTGTTTCATGGTGTGGTGTTTTGTCTCAAGGTGTGTCATGGTGTCTCAAGGTGTGTCATGGTGTCTCGTGGTGTGTCATGGTGTCTTGTGGTGTCCCATGGTGTGTCATGGTGTCTCAAGGTGTGTCATGGTGTCTCGTGGTGTGTCATGGTGTCTTGTGGTGTCTCATGGTGTGTCATGGTGTCTCAAGGTGTGTCATGGTGTCTCGTGGTGTCTCATGGTGTGGTTTTTTGTCTCATGGTGTGTCATATTGTGTCATGGTGTCACGTGTTGTCTCATGGTGTGTCATGGTGTCTCATGGTGTCACGTGGTAATTCTTGGTGTGATGTTTTATCTCAAGGTGTGTCATGGCGTCTCATGCTGTGGTGTTTTGTCTCATGGTGTGTCATGGTGTCTCATGGTGTGGTGTTTTGTCTCATGGTGTGTCATGGTGTCTC
>JAAQRG010014565.1:10000-21744 GCA_011634625.1 Babylonia areolata
GGTGTGATTTACTGAAAGTGTGATGTTAAATGCTGAAGGCTTTTTTGTGAACTTAGAACACTTCAGAAAACGCATGTGTCTGCTTTAATCCTCTTCAACCCTTTTCCCACACTGCCCTGACCGAACCTCCACCTTTTGTCTCTCAGAAAACGCTTTGATAATGTAATCCTTCCAAAAACAGCATTCCTTCCAATTTCCCTACATCAGTTTGTTAAACAGATATGTTATGTCTCCGAACAACGAGCCTTCACTTCTGTTTACTTCAACCACTCTGCGATAGACAAAACTCTATTTTACGGAGAATAAAGCATACACCATCGTTAAATGCACACGTATAAACAGAAAGACAGGTAAGAGACAAACAAACAAACAAAAACAACAAAAAAAACCGAAGAAGGGATAAAATAAGGAAAGGAGAAACAAGAAGTGAAAGGATAAATGCATGAAAGTTTGTGTGCCGTATCAAACAAGGAATATGCCAGGAATCACAACAAATCCATCTGAGTCCTCTTTTCTATTGGCTGGTATTCCTGGTCCCCATCCAGTTGTCTCTAGCCGAACTGCCTCGAGGAGTCGAGAGGCTCGAGACAACCTCTCTCTCTCTCTCTCTCTCTCTCTCTCTCTCTCTCTTGCACACATCTGGTAATGATGTTCCTGAAGATGGGTAGTAAACGGGTGGAAGATTGAAACGCATAGAGATGAACATAAACTCGTTAACGACTTTGCTTCTTCCTTTTTGACTTCTTTTTTTTTGTTCTCTCCCATTTTCGTTTCAACATTAACGTGTCAGTTTAGGCTATTACATGTTAACGGTTGTCCCAAATTACTTAATTCGTGTCAACGCTGACGTGCAATTTTTGTTTTAACTGCTATGACGTAGTAAAACGTCTGAAGCGCTCACCCCACCCCTGCCCCCCACCACTACCCCCGCACCCTGCCCTCCTCCCGTTTGTTTCCGAGACCTACCGTTGAAAAAAAAATGTCACGGTAAGTGTTTAACTCAACCTAATCAGTCACTGGGGCGACAATTCGTCTCTTTCACTTTCTGTCTACAGCCCCGCTTGGTCTGGTAAAGCATAATGAGGACGAATTTACATCTGAGTATTATCGGTTTGTAGGGGTGGGATATGTGAATGAATGGAGGGTTGGGAAAAACTGGGCAAATAAGGGTGAAATTTGAAAAAAAAAAAAAAAATCTAAATACAATTACAGGAAATTACTTAAAGGACTTCGTAAAAGAGAAGTCGTTAAACTGACAAGCGAAACAACTGATAATGAATGCAAAAAGTCAAAAACATCAACATTCTCAGTCACTTGTGAAGACACACTTTCGTGTACATAAGGCTTCATCAAGCTACAGTCAAAAATTATATGCTTAATTGTCAGGTTACTAAAGCATATGCACATGACATTAGCACAATACTTGGTCCGTAATGAATTCGATAATAGTCTGAGAGCTAAACTCAGAATTGGTCTGCGAATCGGACCAAAGTCTGAGAGAGCCAACTGACGAGGTTTTAGACTTGAATTCAAGCATAAGAACATCCTCTCATATCTGTTATTGCTTTGCTTCCCAATTTTTTTTATTATTATTATTATTACTACTACTACCTTTTTCTATATTATAATTATTATTTATTTATTTATTTATTTATTTATTTATTTATGTAAGCTTATCTATTATTTATTCCCCCTTTTTTTCTTCTTTTTTTTTCTCAAGGCCTGACTAAGCGCGTTGGGTTATGCTGCTGATCAGGCATCTGCTAGGCAGATGTGGTGTAGCGTATATGGTTTTGTCCGAACGCAGTGACGCCTCCTTGAGCTACTGAAACTGAAACTGAAACTTCCCAATGTGTGTGTCAATGGACTTTCGGCAGCAGGGTGAGAGGACAGCATGTCTGTAGTTTTCAGGATATTATGCTGATTAGCGTTGTGCTGTCCCTGATTTTATTTTTCGACTGAACTACAGTGATGTACAAGTCTGGGGTTTATGTCTGAGAATCATGAAAAACGGCTGAGCTGATACCATGCCAAACATACAATATGTTTCTCAATCGTTCACAATGCCCATGGTTTGCCTGTCCCATGGTTTCCTTGAGTGTGTTGAGAATCCTTGTCGATTTTCTGTTGGAAAATGTCACACCTTGAGGGGTGGGGTGAGGAGGTGTGATGAAACACACACACTCTCTCTGTCTCTGTCTCTGTGTCTCTGTGTCTCTGTCTCTGTCTCTCTCTCTCTATTTATCTATCTATCTATCTATCTATCTATCTATCTATCTATGTATCTTACATCCACATTCTCTCTGTGGCTCTGTCTCTGTCTCTGTCTGTCTGTCTGTCTGTCTCTGTCTCTCTATCTCTGTCTCTCTCTATATACCTACCTCTATCTATCTATATGTCTATCTATCTATCCATCTATCTATCTATCTATCTATCTATCTATCATACATCCACATTCTCTCTGTGGCTCTGTCTCTGTCTGTCTGTCTGTCTGTCTGTCTGTGTGTATGTATCTCTCTCTCTCTCTCTCTCTCTCTCTCTCTCTCTGTATATATATATATATATCTCCTCTCTCTCTCTCTCTCTTTCTCTCTCTGTATATATATATATATATATATATCCCCTCTTTCTCTCTCTCTCTCTCTCTCTCTCTCTCTCTCTCCCCTCTCCCTCTCCCTCTCTCTCTCCTTCTCTCTCTCTCTCTCTCTCTGGTCGGAATATGCAGAGATGAAGGTCCATGACAGCCTCAGAAGAAGAGGCATGGACAAGAACGGGATTAGTAAAGGCCAGAGTGGCATGGGACACAAAGGGAATAGAAACTAAATTTATACTTTATTTTTTTACTTACACGTCGGCACACATCCTCAGTCTTTTATTTCACTGTTCACACTAGTTTTGCTGAAAGCAGCAATGCTGTGATTCCTTGTTTCACAAGTGCAGAGAGAGAGTGAGCAAATGGGCGTTAACGCGAGCACAGACACACACACACACACACACACACACACACACACACACACACAAACACGCGCGCGGCGGAGTAAGGGAAGTAACTGTGTTTAGCTGATTGCGTTTCATCGAAGAAGAGTTTCTCAACCCTCCCTGGTGGGAGGAGCAGTCTAACAGGTGTGTGTGTGTGTGTGTGTGTGTGTGTGCGCGCGCGCGCGCGCGTGCGTGTGTGCGCGGGCGCGCTCGTGTGTGTGTGTGCGTGCGTGCGTGCTCGCGCGAGCGCGCTCGTGTGTGTGTGTGTGTGTGTGTGTGTGTGTGTGTGTGTGTGTGTGTGTGTGTGCGATCAAAACTGACAATGCGTCAGGTTCGATGTTCCAATAATATGTTATGTTTAATGAGTTCAAGACCTGCTCCTATTTTAAATGAATTATACCCAAACTCATCGTTTGCAATTAGACTTACCCGTTCGCATTTACCGTCAGACACACCTGTATTTCAACCCTTGAAAAAACGTTGAAAAAAAGGGAGTTGACGAATTTTCAGTGGTGCAACCAAACTGAGAAAGCCTTCAAAAAGAGCCACATTTGACTATCGCACGCTCTGTTATCTGTAGAATGCACACGTTGAGCTGGTCGATTCCACTGGATCGTTTGCGATTTGGCCCGCCCAACTTCACAATCTCCGGCGCGATGTACAGTACAAGGGAGGCAAGCGACAATTTTTCAGAGAAGATTACTAAGTAGTTATGTCCCCGATGCTATGTTTTTTGTCTTTTTGATCCACGTTGGAGTGACCTGAATTATCACACACAAACACACACTTTTTTTCTTTTCTTTTTTACTTTTTTTTTTTTTACCTGTGTTAGCGTCTGTTTGTCTGTACTGTATTTGTGTGTCTTTGAGATTAAATTTTCTCGTCATACTTTTTTTTTTTCATAATAATTTCTTTCCACTGGCTTAAGGTATTCATTTTAAATGTTGCATCAACAACAACAACAACAACAAACAATCAAGAAAAATTATTGAATAATGCAAAAACCCATTAAAGAAGCAGTATATATCTATCAAAACCAGCACATAAATGGGTTTTGTTATTGTCAGATTCTACACTGAAACAAATGCCAGTAAACTTGAAACCGAATGATGATAAATAACAATTAATCACATTTATTTTGTAAATGATCAGTTTATTCTGTTTTCGTCAGTAACTGCTATCGTTTCACCCTTCAATCTAAGTGGTAAACAATTTGATGTCATTACTCAATATTCTTACGAAAAAATGTGAATATTTTCAATACTTGCTAAATTTCGCTGAGGCTCACTGTGGCTTCTTTCACCGACATCATGAAAAGTGTGCAAGGGAGACAAGCGATACTAATCAGAGAGGAGAGATCATATAGTTATTTCCCTTAGACCAGACATCGTTCTTATGGCACACACACACACACACACACACACACACACACACACGTAGTGTCACTATGTAGTGTATGCTTGTGTGTGTGTGTGTGTGTGTGTGTACGTGTGTGTGTGTGTGTGTGTGTGTGTGTGTGTGAACTTCTCCCACTGTAGGGGTATCATTCTGAATGCCTACCACCTGAAAAAACAGTCCAGGTAAGTAACGGGAGGGAAAATTCCTGTCCAGCTCGGAATGGAACCTGTCTCCTCCGCCTTCCTGTGTGCACGTTTTATTGACCACTGACTAAGTTATGTTAGTTTTCACTAAAATGTGCTACTGAGTATTGTATTGCATTTTATTGTATTGCATCGTATCGTATCTATCGTATCATATCGTGTCGTATCGCATTGTATCGTATTGTACTGTATTGTATTGTATTACTTGTTTATCTCAACAGCTTTTCTTTCTCTGTGTGAAATTCGGGCTGCTCTCCCCAGGAAAATTGCGTCGATATAGTGCAGCGCCACCGCGAACTTGGAAGACCCTGCAAGCGCTTCAAGGACACCTTGAAGACAAACCTCAAAACCTGTGACATAGATCGCTTCCTGGGAAACTGATGCCCTTGACCGCTCTCGCTGGAGGATGCTGTACTCTAGTGGCGAAAAGACGTTTGAAAACAAGAGAACGCGGGCCATTAAGGAGAAGCGTGAGCGAAGGAAGCAGGGCTCAACTTCTGGAGACGTTTTCCCTTGCAACACCTGTGGGAAGTGCTGTGCATCCAGAATCGGCCTCTTCTCCCATAATTATGAGGACACACACCCACAGATAAGCCTGCCTGCCTACTCATCCGTGGGTGCGACGGGAGACTCCATCATCACCTATATTTTTCTGCCTGCAAGCGTTCTTATCAATGTGGGTTTTTATACATAGTTGCCAGTGACAACCCTTTTAATGCCGTGGGTTCATTTACGTGCGCTACGTGTAGGCTACACAGGAGACCTTGGTTTATCGTGTCATCAGAACAGTTAGCGAGCCTTTTTATATACTTCGTAAATCTTACACATTCGCTCTTCTTCTTTTTTTAATGTAGTGTAACGCATATGGATCAGTCCGCACGCTTTGGCTCCTCCTTGATACTTGAACTCATGCACTTGAACCATTGTATTATCAATTTCGGAGTGATTGAATTTCTGTTTTCTGGTGACCAGTGATATACTTGCCTTGAGGATATGTTTATTTTTGATATGCTGTTTTCAATGTTGTTGTTTTTGCGGGCGCGGGCGATTGTGTGTGTGTGTGTGTGTGTGTGTGTGTGTGTGTGTGTGTGTGTGTGTGTGTGTGTGTGTGTGTGTTTGAAGCAGTTTCTGATCATACCTTTTTTTGTTTCAACGACGTCTAATTTCATTTTCATCATTCAATCAAAATAATCCGAGATGTTTTTGTTTGTTTCTGTTTTTGTTGCTTTTCTCTTCTGTTCTTTTTTTTTTAAATTAGAAACTGTGATAAAAATGCAAATTATTAAATGTGTGTTTGTGTGTGTGTGTGTGCGTGTGTGTGTGTGTGTGTGTGTGTGTGTGTGTGTGTGTGTGTGTGTGTGTGTGTGTGTGTGTGTGTCACAGAAATAATATTCATCATTCTTCTGTCTCAGATTATTACGAGCTGTCAAGACCACAAAAACACAGACACACACATAAAAAACAAAACAAAAAACCTACTGCTTCTTCGCTCTGGCTGACAGAGGAACAACATCAAGTGTCACTGCTCTGTCAATACTTGTGTCAGCCAGTGATCAAGGCCTGACATGACACGACATGGTCATACGGCTCTGAGCAGGAGACTGGACTCCTTCATTCACACTTCGTGTGTCACGGCTGTCCGCTATACTTGTCGGGCTGTTTGCCACCTGTCTCACACGCCCTCCTCCTCCTCCTCTTCTTCTTCTTCTTCGTTCGTGGGCTGCAACTTTCACGTTTACTCGTATGTACACGAGTGGGCTTTTACGTGTATGACCGTTTTTTACCCCAACATGTATGCAGCCATTCTCCGTTTTCTGGCGTGTGCATGCTGCGTATGTTCTTACTTCCATAACCCACTGAACGCTGACATGGATTACAGGATCTTTAACGTGCCTATTTGATCTTCTGCTTGCGTATAAACACGAAGGGGGTTCAGGCACAAGCAGGTCTGCTCATACGTTGACCTGGAAGATCGGAAATTTTTCACTCTTTAGCCACCAGGCGCCGTCACCGAGATTCGAACCCGGGACCCTCATCCAATGAGGCTTCACGTGTCCTTCCTCTGTCTCTGTTTCTGTCCGCCTGTCTTTCTTTCTCCGTCCGTCCATCATTCTGTGTGTGTGCGTGTGTGTGTGTGTGTGTGTGTGTGTGTGTGTGTGTGTGTGTGTGTGTGTGTCTGTGTCTGTCTGTCTCTCTCTCTCTCTCTCTCTCTCTCTCTCTCTATGTTTATTACCTGACTTTGTGTGTCTGTACTTTCTGTCTGTTCGTCTGTTTCGCCTTTTGTTCTGTCTGATTGTCTTTCTTTTTTTTTCTGCCTTTTTTTCTGCCTCTCTCTGTCTTTGTCTACCTCTGTCTGTCTATTTATTAATCGGTCTGTCTGTCTGTCTGCTGTATATCTCTCTGTCTGTCTATCGCTGTCTGTCTGTTTTGCCTGTCTTTGGACTTTCAATCTGAAGGTCCCGGGTTCGGATCACGGTGACGGTGCCTGGTGGGTAAAGGGTGGAGATTTTTACGATCTCCCAGGTCAACATATGTGCAGACCTGCTAGTGCCTGAACCCCCTTCGTGTGTAAACGCATGCAGAAGATCAAATACGCACGTTAATTAAAGATCCTGTAATCCATGTCAGCGTTCGGTGGGTTATGGAAACAAAGAGCATACCCAGCATGCACACCCCCGAAAACGGAGCATGGCTGGCTACATGGCGGGGTAAAAACGGTCATGCACGTAAAAGCCCACTCGTGTGCATGCGAGTGTACGTGGGAGTTGCAGCACAGGAAAGCAGAAGAAGAAGAAAAAGAAGAAAGGAGACCAATCAAAGTGAAACGAAACATGAAAAATGCATGAAATGGAGATGAACGGAATGAAAGAAAGATGGGAGATATCAAGAGGGAAGTGAGTAGGGATGTTGTGAGAGTTCAAGGGAAGGGGGCGGGGTGGGGAGTGGGGGAGGGGGGGGGCGGTTCACGGCTATGGATACCCTCACTCCTCTCAAAGCTGACTTAAATACTTGTCGCTCACACGAATCCGAAGAAAAACAGTTTCAGTTCAGTTTCAGTTTCAGTAGCTCAAGGACGCGTCACTGCGTTCGGACAAATCCATATACGCTACACCACATCTGCCAAGCAGATGCCTGACCAGCAGCGTAACCCAACGCGCTTAGTCAGGCCTTGAGAGAAAAAAGAAAGAGAAAAGGACTACTACTACTACTAATAATAATAATATGTACAAGACGCAAAAACTTGATGAAGTGAACTATAAGCGTACAAAAAAAATTAATTTAAAAAATAAAATAAATTAAATTAAATATATAAATAGATAATTAAATAAAACACTAAATAAACAAATAATAGTAATATAATTAAAAAGAAAAGAAGAAAAACATAAAAAGACAACGTTAACAAAGACTTCACATGAAGTTGGAAGTCAGCGGTATAACATGATAATAAATAAGTAGAAATAAAAACGAATAAACCAAAGAATGAAAGAAAGAAAGAATAAGTGAATAAATAACCAAATAAAGTTTGAATATCCTTTAGTCTTCTGACATGCGAGATGAATGTCGTATATATGCGTTTACTGCATTATTTTGAACGTACCATCAGCATCTCCATCCTTGGGTGGGAAACTCTTGCCACTGACCGCTGTGCATGGTGACGACTGGCTGTTCACAAGAGGGTTCTGGCGTTTGAAGAGAGGCGTCTTCAGTATTCCTGCTTCCACCAGAAGCGTCGATCCCGCAAAAACAAGAGTCGGGACTTATCATCTGCTATTGCCTGCCCAATGGAGTGCTGTTGGCCTGGAGGTAACGCACCCGGAAGCGAGAGAATCGGAGCGCGCTGGTTCGAATCACACCGGCAGTCGCCAGTATTTTTTCCACCTCCACTAGACCTTGAGTGGTGGTCTGGACGCTAGTCATTCGGATGAGACGATAAAGCGAGGTCACGTGTGCAGCATGCACTTAGCGCACGGAAAAGACGTCTTCACCGTTTTCAGCGGCCTTCCATGAATGAATTGTTGTAAGTCTTCTTGCTATTGCAGGTGATTTTTCATTTCTTCAGGTAGACGAAACACTTTGAAATGCTTGCCGTCTACGTCTTGTAATGATTTGGAGGTAAACACCTTTTGAGAGTGTGCCAAAATCATTGGACAAGAGCAGCGAGAACAAAATCCCGAACAAAATGGGGACAAAGACAGAGCCCTTCTTTACTCTTGAAGGAATCTGACCTGTGTCCATCGAAGCAAGCGGCACCATGTGTTTTGCTGTGGAGGGAGACAACCAGCGATTCGGAACTGTGTGGGTGGGTATGTGTGTGCGTGTGTGTAGGGTGCAGGGGATAGGGTTGGGGTTCGATCACGTCTGTGTGCGTGTGTGTGTGTGTGTGTGTAGAAAAGTAAAGGAGAGCCTATTTTTCCATAGGCTTCAATAGACTTGCTCACAAGTTCGAAGGTCATAATGAGATCGACATAATAAAAGCATAATTAGGGGTCTTCTGTACATGAAGACGTCTGGGAGAACGCAGCCCAAAGGCAGACGCACAAATGCGTCAGTTTTGTATTTGTATTACTCTTTTTGTCACAACAGATTTCTCGGTGTGAAATTCGGGCTGCTCTCCCCAGGCAGAGCGCGTCGCTACACTGACAACGCTACCCTTTTTTTCTTGTACCCCTTGCTTTTCTATCGTTGCTTTCTGAGAAAAAATTGTGTCTAAAATGGATCTTCAGGACCCGAACATCTACTGCTAAGATTCGTATTCTGGAGAGGAGGATCTTGGAGTGGAGTTGATCGACGTATTGAAGAAAGTTATTCAGGGCTTGTGTCTTGGGTTCGGTGACGGTCGCGTAGTTCGATGAGGGTGAGTCCTGCAGAGACGAGGACTTGGTGTACCATACTCACCTGGGAGATATAACACTAGTTGCTGCAACCGTTGCGACCACCTTCATTTGTGAACACACACACACACACACACACACACACACACACACACACAAGCAGTGAACTGCTATCACATGTCGTTTTTATTGGTACAGGCCCCGGCACACAGGATTATTGGGTATAACTAAAGATTTAGCTAGAACATTACAGTCAGGGCTAGTTCTAATACACTGTGGTTCGTTGGGTTTCGTCTTGAACATCTTGAAAGAAACGAATTAACAGTTAATATCAGTTACCTTTTTTTTTCTTTTTTCTTTTTTTTTCTTTCGTGCGCGCAGTATTTTAAATGAGTGCTGGTTATGACGACACCACCATATTTTAAATTGTACCGTGGTATGGATTGATACTTAGTGGCATTTTGTGATAGTTATCCTTTAGGTACTGAAAGAACTGCTGAAAACGGAAGTGAAATTCAAAGAAAATGAGTGTGTGTGTGTGTGTGTGTGTGTGTGTGTGCATAATCATATTGTAACTCAGACATAAATATTGTGTACGCCTATGAGAAGTTTGTTGCTAGATTTGTGTAAGGCACGGCTGATAAAATTCAAATTCACACACAATTGTCTTTGTTCATTGTTATGTCGCAAAATTCAAATGCATTTCATGTACATTGTTGTCCATTTGTTATAAACCATTAGCTCAGTTGAGAAAAACAGTTATATAAAATTAATGTACATCATGTACAACAAAAGTGACAAAATCAGTCATATATAATTAATGCACATGATTTACAAAAGAAAGTAACGCACAGTATGTCAACAGAATTAACAAGAGGTACAACAGTTTATACACATTTTTTTTGTTATATTGCAATAGTAATGATGATGGTAATGTTGATGATGATGATGATGATGAAGATGATAATGATAATGTCGATGATGACAACGATGACAATGTAGATCGTTGTTAAACAGCAATGATGATCATGACGCCGACGGAGGCATATTGATAGGTTTGTAGTTTGTAGTTCAGTGCCACACGATGACATGACAGCAATGGAATTTAGCGACCAACATGTGCAGTCAGCAAATGTGGGTATGTAACAAGTGCAAGTTGCAAAGCTGTGGTTGTAGTTTCTCATAGTTTGCTTCGTTCAAACTCTGGCAGACAAGACAGTTATCAGCATGCTTTTATCCAACATTAAATGTTGACAGACATGAGTCAATACGCAGAGTATAGTTATTGAACAAACATTGGTATTGTAAACACAGTTTGACGCGGTTCGTTTATATCTGTGGGTGGCAGGTCTGGTCAATAACTGTCCACCACATAGCCCCTTGGCGTTTTCATGTCATCTGACCAGTGCAGTTCTGAGGGGTCTTTATTGTTTACATTTTGGTGGGGGTGGGGGGTCATCTTTATGTCTGTAAAATCAATATCAGACGAGTAAACGAAAATATTTACAGAGGTGATGGTTGGTAATTATATGAAAAGAAAAAGAAAAACGACAACAAAATATTCAGGATCAATCAGGGAGGGAGGGGGGGGGGAAATCTGACAAGAAGACTTTCCAGTTTTCTGCTAAATGGATACTGACGCTTCACAGCTAGATTTGTTTCTTCATAAAAAGCTGCTCTACGAATGTAATGCCCCCTCTTTCTGTGTCTATCTCTTACAGAAGATAAGGAGTTAAGGGCCGAAACACCTGACTGAGGAAGGCTTCTTCTCTGAAGACCTTGTACTGTCCAGCTCTCCCAAGAGTTTCTTATAACTGTGTCTCACTTCCAGAAGACAATGTTTTGCCGCTGCAGAACAGTATTTACCAGATCAAAATTCTCAAAGCATGTTGACAGAACTTCCCACGCCCTCCCCAAACGCTTAATTTCTGCCCGCTTGGGTTCACTTGCACATATAGATCTCCTCCTGCACCCAGCACTCCTTGCACTTGACCTTGCAGCACCAGATGACCTCGCAGTGGCACGCCCTCTTCACGCGCCGGTGCTGCACGTTGTAGCCGCGCCCGCAGCAGATGGACTCGCAGCTGCTGTCCTTGCTGCACACGCGGCCCCGCGTGCCCGGCGAGTAGCGGCTCCTCCGGCAGAAGCTGGGCGACTCCTCCACGTGCGCCAGCTCCCCTCTCCGGAGGCGCGTGAAGTTGGACACGGGGACGCCGCTCTCGCTCCAGCCCGTCTGCCGCTTGCACAGCTGCGTCTTTCCCGTGGCCTTGTTGGCGCGCGAGTAGGCCTGCTCGGACTGCTCGTAGCGGCGCTTGAGGATGTTGCCGATGGT